>JAPDKR010000084.1:0-82485 GCA_027569675.1 Penicillium crystallinum
TCTAGTAGCATCTGTGCTATCTTGTCGTGTCCGAAGAGACAAGTAGCCTGGAGGGCATTTCCGTATTCTCCACCCTGGGCATTGATATCGGCTCCTCGCTCTAGTAGCATCTGTGCTATCTTGTCGTCTCCTCGGAGACAAGTAGCCTGGAGGGCATTTCCGTATTCTCCACCCTGGGCATTGATATCGGCTCCTCGCTCTAGCAGCATCTGTGTTATCTTGTCGTGTCCTCGGAAACAAGTAGCCTGGAGGGCATTTCCGCATAACCCACCCTGGGCATTGATATCGGCTCCTCGCTCTAGTAGCATCTGTGCTATCTTGTCGTGTCCTTGGAAACAAGTAGCGTGGAGGGCAGTTCCGTAGTCTCCACTATAGGCATTGATATCGGCTCCTCGCTCTAGTAGTATCTTCACAATTTCATCGTACCCGTGCAGTGAAGCCCATGTAAGTGGGCATGTTCCGGTAGTATCCCGTGTATTAACATCGAACCTATCTGTCGCAAGTAGCAAGTTCATATGTTCCTTATGGCCATTGAATGCTGCCAACTGCAGTGCACTCATTCGAGGCGCCTTTTGGTATGGCATCACTGCCTTCCAAAAGATGCCTAGCCATGGGCTAAATCTCTCTTCACATGTCTCATACAATCGACGCAGTCGATCAGTCATCTCTTGGTCTGAACTCAAAGTCATGTGCCGTACGTGATCGGGCCAATGTATAGCTGCATATTCCAAAAGCCTCCCAGAAGCCCGCGATGCGCTGGTAGAATCTTCGTAGTCTTCCGTTAATAGATACTGCACACACAACACAGCCATCAGGTTCTCGGTGTCATTGAGGCTGCATGCGTATGAAAAATTTGGATCGTTCAGAGTTGCCTTTTCAATGAGAAACTCTCTTGCCGTCTGGTGAATCAGGTAGATCTTGGAGTTCTTGACAAAAACAAAAAGGCCGCATAAATGAGGGAGTTTCCTCTCCAGCCACACTGGATCAATTCCAGCCAGCGCTGTCGGCCGCGATTCCGGGGATCGAATCAAGTCCAACGCGACAGCCATTTCTGCTATCGTCAAAGGCCGTCGTGCTCCAACAATGATCTGCAAGACCTTTTTCACAATGCTCTCCTGGCCAGAAGGCACTCGATTAAGAATCTTCTCATATGCCTGGCCGACCGACGAAGGTATCATTTGAACTGACTCCTCGGCGGGACAAAGGCTATTCTCAAAAGTAGCTCGAATGTCGTCAATGGCCAAATATAGCCAAAGATATGTCCGGTGTTCCATTCTTAGCAACTTTGATTCTAGCCGCTGCTGTATATCCAATGATAGCGATACTGTGTTGGCCAGCTCCTTTACTCGCAGCTTTACTACTAGATTTATTTCACCATGGATCTGATCGTTTTCTTCTTCCCCCTTTAGGTGCAGATATGTAAAAGGATCCTGAGTTGGTCGGAAGCCACTCTGGATACGGTTATAGGGACGACTAGTGATTAGAAATTTCAAAAAAGCATGTTTGGTCGGTAGACAGTTTTGGCGGTGGAAGAGCTGGAGCTTCTTAATCAATCGATCCTGGTCACTCTCACTGCATTCATCAAGTGCATCAAAAATGCAGATCGTCTGGGACGAGACATTAGATGACGTTGCCGCTATAAAGATTCGCCATAGCTCATCAACCTCCTTTTGGAGCGCCTCTGCGTTCTTTTCCCAGAAGGGCATGGCGTACTCTAATAGATGGGGCTGCTGATCAAAGAGCTGATGAAGAATGGCGCATAAAGCTTTGTCAAGTTGGTTTTGCTCCTGGTTGTCTTTGAAAAAGAAGTAACAAACTGTCACTGGTAGACTCGAAGCTGGCAACTCATCATCTATGATTGATCTGGCCAGTACAGATTTCCCGCAGCCTGGATCGGCGGAGACCCATAAAAGATCATTTCGGTTGCTAGTTGACCAACGACTGTATTCGGAACTCTGTAAGGCCCATTGACAAGTTCCCTCCACTCGGCGTGGATTCACGTTTTTTTGTTCCTCGTAGTTTGAGATCTTGAATACTTGATGACAGCGTCGTTGTTGCTTCGTTAAAGCTCGTGCCTTCTGTTCATCTTGATGTCGCTCTTGTTGGTCATACGCCCGCTCTGCATTCTGGTTGGCACTTTTTACCACTTCTGTATCATTAAACTAGTTATTATATATTCGAGCGATGATAAGAAGACTACCTTGACAAACCAGATAGAGTAACACTGATCTTCTTCTCGGCTTCGATTCTGCTCGGAGTTATCTTCTTTAGAAGGTCTTTGGCGTATGCAGCTGCCACCATCGCTGCATAACCTTGCCACTCTTTGTTCTTGTGTGAGTCTGAGTAGTCACAGATACCCCGGATCACCAGACAGGGGAAATGGTTCATAAGCCCTGCCGCTTCCATCTCAAAGCAAAGAACATCCTCTTCTTCAATAAGTCTATCCCGAATCAAGGCATCTTTAATCAGCTTGTCTGAGGACGCAATTAAGCCATAGTGAATGGCAGGGTTATCCTTGTCGTCTGTCCGTTCTTGTCGCGATACCAAGTCGGACGGAGCATCGCCGCATGTCACTGCACAGTTTGCTTCGTTGACAGGATGAACAAACTTGCTTTGATATAGCCTATCACTGCTAGCTCCCGGCCGCCTGTAATTCTTTCGTAGTCTTGGCTTACGGTCTAGAATACTGTTGATAGATTCTTCAAGCTGATGTCCGTCGGTCTCATAATCACTCTTCAGTGCAGTGAGCGCCGTTCGTAAGGATGTTGGCGGCTGGTTCAGAACACCTGTTTGTTGAAAACTTTGATCTTGTATAGCTTTGCCGAAGTCGTACTGGAAAACACCACCCATTCCATCTCGAGGAGCGCTGACCACTATGTCGCCCAGGCGAATATCATGCTTGGAGCTTGGTGCGCCGCCACCAATGCCGACCATCAGGCCAATCTTGATGTTTGGAAAGCTATGCAGCATATCTCGTGCCACGCTTGCTGCAGAAGTGGTACCGTATTCACCTTCAGGTAAGACTGCAATGACGACCTTATGCTGGCCGATCATGCCTACTGTATAAGCATTGTTGTCGGCCGGAGAGAGAGGTTCCGGTGTCGGGTGCGTCTTATCTAGAAAAGTCTTTGCCGCTGTGTACTCTGTACTGATAGCGCAAATCCAGCCAACGGTGTATTCCTTAGGGTCAGACATGATTGATTCGTGGAGACAGCACGTGTGAGCTTAGGCGTAGAGAAAAGACAGGATTTTGGAGAGGACATAAAGGCCTTAGAGGAAAGATGGTAACAAAAGGATGCGAGTCAGATGCTTAGGCCCGCGGCAAACACGCAGCAGCGCCCTCGGGGGGGGGCACGTGTTATTCACAGCGAAGCGTGACGGGGTGGACACTGCCTCGAGGCTGAGCTTTGTGGACCCACTTCCCCGAATATCAAATAAAGAGCTACGGAGTACTCGTATTTGAACACGTCTTACATCTAATCGGTTCCACCAACAACGCTGATACTCCTTTGAGCATGGCCTGAAAGGGTTGAAAATCGCAAGACTTAAAGGGCTCTCTTCAGATTCTAGGGATTATCTCCCTAGACTGGGTTGATGCTATCGAAATTGTATAGGTTTTTCTAAATGATTCCATAGGTTTTAATCGTATTTTGTAGGCGATCGTACCATAAAATAAGAAAGCCCGGTGAAACAGCTTTATATCTTACCTTTTCTATAGGTTTTTGCTTGATACTTTGAGAGCGTGGTAGTAAACGAGCGATGAAATCGTAAGCCCAGTTTTTTCCTAGGGTTCGGGAAGGATTATAACCCCGGACAATTTGTAAGGCAGCACCCTGAATTCGCGCTGTTGAGGGCGGAGAAAATGCATAATCTAAGATATCAATCCATGGAATCAACGCCTTCTCTTGCTCAAGCTCTAGGGCTTTGTTGCCTAGGTTCTGGGCTGTTCGAGGTTTCCGACCCTGAACTCGCCCTCTGAAGGTTTGGTATGGAATGCTGAATTCCCGCGCGATCGATGCGATTTTTGGCTTCTTAGCAGCATGATATACTTCTAAGGCCTTGATAATGCGGTCCTCTAATTCTTGAGACATAATATGAAGATCTTAGGTTATAGTGAATGAATAAAGATGGTAGATTCGAAAAAATTATCATTGCGCCCGGGAACCCAGGAACCCGGCCACCCGCAGAGGGGGTCCGTGTTCGACGACCCGATTATCGTGACAAATGAAGTTTCTCTTTTTCTCAACCGTGGCCGAGCAAATCCCACCGGCCTGGTGGATCGTCTCGTGCTCTACGTGGTTTTGTGGGTAGAAGTGAGCCTCGTCGTCGCTAAAGAGGTCGTCGTAATTATCATTATATTCTTCTTCTGTTTTGTCCATAATACATACTCGGGAACACGTCGCCCACCATTTCCAGATAATGTAAAACGATCGTTCTTATCCCAGGGTAAGATGTTATTGTAGTCTTTCAGTACGATCATCATTAAACCCCCTGATGACCGTACCGTCAGGGCTTTTCACACTATCGACCACGCCCTGCTCTAGAGCCAATCGATACATGATCGACAAACATCTGCTGTATCCGTCTCCCATGCCCATGTTCTCGCCGTAGACCACCTGCATCAACGTGGCGAGGGGATATCCCTTGTCCCTCTCGGTCTTGCGCATAGGCACCCAGTCATCGGCATTGGGGTTCATGCTGTTATGCTGGCTTCCCTGTCCTAATATAATAATTTTGTGTAGTAGTAAAACGATTGTAGTAGTATTTGTTCTGTAGAGATAAGCGACAAGGTCAGAAGCGGGGGTATATATTAGAAAATGAGAAAAGCTAAGCGAATACGCTATTCTGTTATTGGCTATGCTTCTACTACGTAGTTGGGTGGATGACCACCAGCGAATCCTCACTGTTGTATGTTTTTTGTTTTTACCAGTCCTTTTCCTCTATGTAAGAATGTTGAAGAGGGAGGAGGCATGGTTGGCACATGCAAAAGACAATCAAGATGGTTTCCAGTCTCACGAAAGTCCAGCCGTATCTTTGATAGTATCTTAGAGCCCCGAAACAACTGGTCAGCAATTGTAGCTTACCATGCATGCTGTCAATATCCAGAAACACTGATTCACGCATCCCTGGTCTTCTTGCTGGAGATTCTCTCAAGCAGGCTTCCAAAATATCCGCGAATTTCCAGCGGGTCGAGGTTCAGAGAAGTCAACCTCCACTATTCAGAACTTCGCATCCTCTGTCTCTCATTGCTTTTGATCGGAAGCCTCTTGCTTCTGTCTGCTGGCGAATGAGACGAATCTTCCGGTATATGGAGCAGTGAGAGCTTGAGGAAGACAATGATATGAGTTCATGATGCTATCCAGACCAGCTACTGTGCCGGAAGACAACACTCCGTTTCGCATGTGAAAGTATGGGCACAAATGCAAGTCGTACATGGACATTGTTTCTCATGACCAGAGTAGATCTTGGATATCATCTTCCTGACGAAAAGCTAGAACAGCCGAGTTTTGTTGAGATAGTATGGAGCTCCTGTTACAGACTGGTCAGTCCAGTTCAGTCTCCTATCAAAAAGCCTGTTGGAGGTTTAAAGATGTTACTGTCCCGGACCTAAGAAACTTTCATACGATTTGCACTCACTTAATAACAAGCTGCTATCTGCAACCGGAAATGCTGTGTTGAACTGCCAGGTTGGCAGAAGGGACTTGAAAGGCGATGGCTTCAGGGTCCGGGAGTATCTCGTTCATAGTCATATGTTCAATTCCCGATCAGAAGTCCCCATTCGACTGATAGCTCGAGGGATTCAACAAGGCACTACAAAGTAGGATGATCTGAGTTCAGGGCGGAGAAGCTCCAGTTTGCCCAAATGTTGTATTTAGAGGATCAGCAGTAAATGCTGCAGGTGATGAAAGTGACACTGTCATCACGTGTGTAATTACTTCTGTCCGCTCCAAAGCATACCCCCTCACCATCAAGTGCATTTTCATTTCTGGTATGAGAAGAAAGCGGCTTTCTTGTCACTCCAGTTCCTATCTAATTTCAACGACGTTCATGTCTGGATGAAGCAAGACACGGTCTCATCTAGGCTTTGTCTTCTCTTACAAGCCCGAAGTCACATAAGTATTCCAAATGAAGTAATTGTAATTAATCAATAAGTTGAATACATCATTAATCTGTCATACAAGGCAGGAGTTTCTCCCGAATCTATTCCGCGAAAATGCACCTCCCAGTCAGATCACTGGCAGATCAGATGGTCAATACCGCGCACTCCTCATACATAAAGGTCCATGTTGCTGGGGGCAGGGCTGGAGCATCTCGAGTCGCAAGGGCGTGGCAGGGTATGACCCTTGTTGGGACTACTATTCAGGCAATGTCGCGTGGGGAAATGGTCCATGGGGGATGGCAATTAGGCAATAGGCAGCTGCCAAAAGGCGGGCAGGTCTGCAGTTGGCGCATTGGGACTGGTGCCGTAGTGAAATTACTCTTGGGCGGGGATGTTGGTCTGGCGGTTCTGGTTGCCCATTGTGGAGGTATCATAGCCGTTGGCCTCGAGGTAATCGCGGAATCTGGCATCCTCGAAGGTGATGGTATCCTGCAAAAGGATTAAAATCTTACAAGGTCACTTGTTTTGTGGTCCCTACCTGGTTAATCTGGGGCATCATGAAAATGGCCATGAAGGCAGCCAGGATGCACAACGCGCTAGACACGAAGAATGGGTCCTGGCCTGCGCGGATTTCGTTGGGTGCATTCTTTTGAATGACGGGGATAACGTAGGCTCCCACAAATGCTCCAACCTTACCGATAGCAGCAGCATATGAGTAGTATTGGCCACGGATAGCAGTTGCACTGGTTTTGGCGGCGCAGAGACCGATATTGTCGCCAGGTCCCATTTCACCCAGCGCAGAAAAGATTCTGTTTGCCAAGCGTTAGAATTTGATATCACCTTCTTCCCGGGTTGCAAACTTACCCGAACACGACAACAAAGGCTGCAACGTTTTGTGGGGTCGCAAGCCACTTGTAGCATCCGGCCATGATGAAACCAATGACACCTTGCAGCCCGACACCAAGGGCGAGGGTGTAGCGAGGGCCAATCCAATCACTTACGAAGGCGCCAAGTGCTGATCCAGGAATATAGAAAGAGTTGACCACGGTGGACCATCCGAAGCTCTTCCACAAGGGGGCGTCGGATCCCAAGATGATGCTCAGCCAGGCGGAAGAATAGATGGAGAAACTGTAAGCCGAGAAGTCATAGAGGAACCAAATGACAGAAACCACGGTCTATGGGGGGCACAAGATCAGTCAGTCATTGCAAATGGTGGAGAAAGACAGTATTCAATCAGGGATCTGTACCAAACGCTTCCAGTAAAACCTAAAGATGTTAGTCAACCAGCCAGCAAGTGAACTAGGGAAAATTGAACACACTTGATAATGAGCCAAAGTGGGAACTTGTGCATGCGCTCTCTGTTGAATTCCTCGGGTTCATCCAGCTTCAGTCGGAGGTACATCAAGCTCAAAGGGGGAATAACACCCAGCCCCAGAGCAACACGCCAGCAAGCGCGCAAATGGTCTTCGGTGAAGATCAGAACGAGGATCATAGATACCAAAGCAGCAACCACAAAGCCGAAATCAATCTGGAAGTTTGTGAACATGATAAACCAGCGATTGCGATGGCCTTTCTTGAGCTCTCCGGTGTTTTCAGCGGCACCAACTGACCCAGCAGGATACTCTCCACCAATTCCAATGCCGAGGAAGAAACGATAGGCCGTCAACGCAGCAAGCATGCCACCCAGACTGCCACCAGCACCATAGGAGCCGGCACCGAGAGCCGCAAAAACGAACAGAATGATGGTCGAGATCATTAGGGACCACTTGCGGGACCAGTGATCACTGGTGTAGCCAAAGATCAGCATCCCCACTACTGTGCCCGCGAACACGATAGAGGAGACATTCTGCTGGGCGGTCGAGTTGGTGTATTCCTCTCCATAGAGCTGTTGCAGCATGGTACCAACAGGACCAATGATCTGATTTCGAGAACATTAGCCGGATAATTCTAGCAAATATTTCCCGCGCTGCATATCTTCGTTGGGCGGGGTATCTTGCGGACCCGCATGCACAAGGGGGAGTAATACGTACTGCGTTCAAATAGCCATCGGAAAACAGCCCAGCACCGCAGGCAATAGTAGGCCAACTACGTTCCCAGCGACCTTTTTTGATCTCATCAAGAGGCGCCAGCTCGACACTATCCTCCTTCGGAGGGACCGCGGTTTTTTCGGACATTTCTTTTGGGTTGGGCTGGAGGTCGGCCATTGCGATCGGGTTCGGTGAAGCGATCGTGTTTGGTGAATGGACAGGAACCGGGTTTGGATTTAAACCATGCGCCAAGACTGAGCCTCACGAAGATTGGAGAGTTGGGGGATAGACGAGGTTCGCACGAGGACGAGAACAATGCGCAGGGCGTATTGCTATCACGCGATCACGATGACGGGCGTCAGGCTTATTTGAGGCTCTACTTCGGATGGAGAGAAAAAGAGGATGATGAGTAGAAAAGGGACATATAGAAAATTTTCCCAATCGCCGAGAATGACAAGCTCAGAAACCGATCTAGGATGACTTGGCAATAGCATCACCCTAACTCGTAATAGGAGGTTGACTTGCACCTATCATCGGAGTGCATAGAGTGTGGAGGCCCGTGCTAGACAGAGGCGGGTGAGGCCCCGGCCCCCCGAGCTTGATGGCTCTAAGCATTAGCTTTGCCAGTGCCGGTTTCTAGCCTCTCTACACCAATGATAGTCGCGCTTAATATCAAAGCACGACTCTACAGCCAATCGCTGGTTGCAGAGGTCGGAGGACTTACTATTTGAAGACTCTAGAATCGGCCTCTCCGAGAATTTGGAGATTAACTGTGTCAGCGTTCGTTTTGGCCTTTCGATCAATGCGGATGTCAGGGGTATCTATGTTGGTATGTCATCAAATATAAGAAGGGCAGAAGTGAGATATAGATATGTCGTGTCCCTGAATACATGCTGAAGGTGGTAAATATACACAGGACTACATAGCGACCACCTGCCTTATTTTGACTTGGCTGCGTCAAGTATTTTTCCAAATGGAAGTTCGAAGGATTGTGGCGTCGTATTTAGACCTAACTTCCTAGAGCAAAGGTGCTTTACCCTAATGGAGGGTAAAACTTGCTTCCACCTTGGCAACTCGATGATACCAAGGGAATAAAGCACTTGAAACCATCCAGACAGTTATAAAAACATCATGCTTTGAGATTTGGCAAATACAAAGCCATCTACTCCGGACAAGCTCTACTGAAACGGAAAAAGGTTCAGCTCTATGCAGCGACACGCTCCAACCATCAGTCCTGGGGCTTTGATCTGGGGATAACGAACAGGTTCATTCACAATATAAGAGTTGAAAGCCATTCCGCGAAATATAGGTCAAGTCATGAAATTTGAGAACTCTCATTGTGTGAAACGATGGATGAAGTGGAATCCAAGCCACTGGCCATATTATCGCTGGAATGGATATTCCCCACCATGGCTCTATCGACCAAAGGGGATACTTAAATCAATCACTATGAGTAACAGAGATCCTTTAATATTTCAACACGAAAATATCTTTGAATTTTGTAGACGCGACCGGAGATCTCGTAAATGAAACGTCGGAGAAGGGTAAAGAAGGAGGCTCGGCACGGAGAAACGTTCCGCCAGCTGAGCTCGGGCTGCGGTGATGCACCTGGCTTGATCTCATCAACATCACCAGCTCCCATCTTCTTCCTGCCCTTCTCATCATTCTCTTTGTGGCAGATCTAATAGTATATCCAGCTCCCCACCGTCACCATGGGGTCTGATCCACAGTACATCAAGTTCCCCAACCTCTCCATCGCTCAACATGTCTTCAACCTATCCAACCCGGCATGCGCACCAGCCGTCCAGCAGACTTCATTGAAGAATCTCCAAGATGTCATCGTAGAGCACAAGATGGCACCATTTTACCGGCACCTGGCTCATCCCACCGAGGGCATCCTGAACAACTCCGGCGAAGGCGTAACACAGCTCCCACAAAACGCAGGGAACTCAACGAAGCCTCTCATCACGTCCAATCTTCTTGCATCTCGCAAAACACCATTAAAGTTTGATTTCCCTTGGGATGAAAATCTCTACCAATCCCTACTGGAGGACAACAAGAAGGAATTGGAGACCTTCCAGAAAGAGGAAGATGAAGCAGAAGAGGCTGCGGGTGAAACCGAGGTACAAGCTGCGCGTGGGAAGCGCGCTGAGTTCTGGGCTCGTGTGGGAGATAAGGTGAGAGACTTCTTCAAGATTGCTTTGGGAAGCTGTGGGGTTGGGAGCTGACACTAGTATTACCGTAGGACAAAGCTATCGAATCACACGAAGCCCTCCTTGAAAAGACCGGATTCCTGGGCACCAAGATTGACCTGGTGATGGCTATGCTCCGCATTGGACTGTTTTTCGGCGATCTTCGATTTGTGAACAAGACCATCGAGCGGGCAGAGACATTGGTAGAGAGCGGAGGAGACTGGGACCGCAGGAACCGTCTCAAGGCATACAAGGGATTGCATCTACTCACCATTCGCTCTTACAGTCTTGCCGCTCCTCTCCTCCTTGACAGTCTGTCTACATTCACAAGCTACGAACTCTGCAGCTACTCTTCGCTGGTCATCTACTCAGTGCTTGCGGGATCCTTGTCTCTTAAGCGGGTGGACTTCAAGGCCAAGGTTGTGGATGCACCAGAAATCAAGGCTATCCTTGGCTCTGGCGAAGACCAGCTGGCTGCGCTGAGCGGAGAGATCTCCTCTGGTCCCGGTGCTCGGGATGAGGAGATGAAGGATGCGACAGCATCACTGCCAACACCCGCCGGTGCCAAGACTGCTGTTAATATCTCATCTTTCTCAACCGGCTCCGGTGTCGTAGCGGAAACCGAGGTGCCTGTTGATTTCTCGCCTCTTTCGAACCTGGTCACCAGTCTCTACAACGGTAACTATCGTTCATTCTTCGTGGCACTCGCGGCCGTTGAGGACCAATTCCTGACACAAGACCGGTACTTGCATGAGCACCGGGCATGGTTCGTTCGCGAAATGCGACTGCGCGCCTATCAGCAGCTTCTGCAAAGCTACCGTGTGGTGGGACTCAGTGGTATGGCCAACGACTTCGGTGTGACAGTAGATTACTTGGACCGGTATGAGTCATTTCTGTCTTCTGGTATATCATGATTTCTCTAACCATGAGCATAGGGATCTTGCCAAATTCATTTCAAACAACCGCATTGCATGCACTATCGATCGAGTCAACGGCATTATCGAGACGAATCGACCTGATGACAAGAATAAGCAGTATGCTGATGTAGTGAAGCACGGTGATTCGCTGATTACCAAGATTCAGAAGTATGGCCAAGCCGTACGTCTCAGGGGTAGTGAGCGAAGCTAAAGTGATATGAACTTGGGGAGGAATCACAACCTGTGATCGACTATGTATGCCTGAATGGAGAACCTTATCTACCGCGTGTTCTAGAAGCATAGCCACTCTACTCCCCACCGACCCCGTACCATGCGACATTTATGACATGATCATCCCTTGACTATCTCGGTTAAATAGATTCATTAATCCCCGCATCGGGCGCCTCCGGAAAATGGGTCGATGTCAGGCAAACGTCTGACTTTCCGAGGGGAAACGATCGTTGCTGATTCGATTCTCATGCATGCATCGTTCGTAATCCCGAAACGTAGATGTATCTGTACGCAGGAGTTTGCATACTTGATTTCGTATCCGAGTATAGCCTTCGATGCCTCCGACACCCTAATCGTAATCAGCCGGGGTATCTAGGTATCTAGCCTGTGGGGAAATATGCTGACTCACAGCCTCACCGCCCAATCGCTAAGGCCCTAGGATTTTTTTCCCCCTTCTTCACCCGAACGCAATCGGACCATCACGACAGGGGTGCGTGCCAAGAGGACTTTTAATTGATCAATCTGAGCTTCGATTGACCATCCGTCAAAATGTCCTGGCAATATAAGCTCGCATCGAGCGTGCGGGCGTCTCCGCTGCGGGCGCTCTCGACCCGGCCGAATGGCCTCCTACATCGCCCGGCTGCCCGCGGTGCTGCGGGGTGTTTAGTCGCTAGGTCAGGTACGTGGGATCACCCCGGAATTATATAGTATGGAAGGAATTAGGCCCTTCATGTCTTTGCTCATCGCGTGATACCTTGTGACTCCGACATCTGCCCATTTTTGGTTGTGATCTCAACATCTCGAACGGCCTTATATACTTCATTTTCATCCTAAACACAGGAAACTACCTGTGTTTTCTTATTCTGAACCTCACTAACGCCCTTCGGGTCGCCTCAGAGCCCATCATGTCTCAGACCACCGTCTCATATACTTCCAAGCGTACCCTTTCGGCCGTTCAAACTCACAAGTGCCTGAACATCGACAACATCAACCAGCATGTCAAGGAGGCCAAGTACGCCGTGCGTGGTGAACTTGCCGTCAAGGCTGAGAGCTACCGCCATCGCTTGGCTGAGGGTGACAAGTCTTTGCCCTTCGACAGTGTCATTTTCGCCAACATCGGTAACCCGCAGCAGCTCGATCAGAAGCCCATCACTTTCTTCCGCCAGGTCCTGAGTCTCGTCGAGAACCCCTTGTTGTTGGAAAACCCCGAGGTTCTCAAGGAGTCATTCGGATACAAGCAGGATGTTATCGACCGCGCCAAGGCCCTGCTGGCTAACGTGCACAGTGTTGGAGCCTACAGTCACAGTCAGGGTGCCCCTGGCATTCGCAACAGCGTCGCCAAGTTCATTGAGAAGCGTGATGATTTCTCTGCCAACCCCCAGGACTTGTTCCTGACCTCGGGTGCCTCCTTTGGTGTGAGCACTATGTTGAACGTCATCTGCAACAAGCCCAGCGCCGGTGTTTTGGTCCCCATTCCTCAGTACCCTCTCTACACTGCTACCTTGACGCTGCTGAATGCCCGCTGTGTTCCTTACCTCCTCGAGGAGGAGAAGTCATGGGGTACCGATGTCAACGCAATCCTCAAGTCTATTGAGGACGCCAAGGCTGCCGGCACCGACGTGCGCGCCGTCGTCGTTATCAACCCCGGTAACCCCACCGGTGCTTCTCTGAGCGCCGACGACATCAAGAAGGTCATCGATGTCGCCGCTAAGGAGAGCCTGGTCATCATTGCCGATGAGGTGTACCAGACCAACGTCTTCCAGGGCGAGTTCGTCTCCTTCAAGAAGCGCCTTCGCCAGCTCCAGCAGGAGCACCCTGGCAATTACGATGATGTCGAGCTGGTCTCGCTTCACAGTATCTCCAAGGGTATGGTTGGCGAGTGCGGTCACCGTGGTGGCTACTTCGAGCTGGTTGGCTTCGACCCCAAGGTCCAGGAACAGGTCTACAAGCTTGTCAGCATTGCCCTGTGCCCGCCCGTCGTCGCACAGTGCCTGCTTGAGTGCATGGTCAACCCTCCTATCAAGGGTGACCCCAGCTTCGAGCTTTACAACAAGGAGTACACCGGTATCTCCGAGGGTCTGCGCCAGCGTGCCCTTTCCCTGTTCCATGCCTTCCAGCGCATGGAGGGTGTTGAGGTCCAGGAGCCTCAGGTATGTAATACAAAATCCGGTTACACCATACCGTTACTAATTTGAATAGGGTGCCATGTACCTCTTCCCCACCATTAACCTGCCCGCCAAGGCCGTCGAAGCCGCTCAGGCCGAGAACCGTGCCGCCGACGAGTTCTACTGCCTTGCCCTCCTCGACGCCACAGGTGTCTGTGTCGTTCCAGGCTCTGGTTTCGGCCAGAAGGAGAACACTCTCCACTTCCGCACAACCTTCCTTGCCCCTGGCACCGACTGGGTTGAGCGTATTGTCAAATTCCATGCTGAGTTCATGGACAAGTACCGCTAAACGTGCACAAAAGTACAAAAAAGCGCTATATGAACATATAGAATGTCCAGCCCCGCCATCTGTTGTCTGATCCCAGATTGGCGGGCTGTCGGCATATACTATTTTTGGTCATGTTGTTTTACGCCTACACGATATGAGATTTTGGCATGCATCTACAGATGGACCTGTTCGTACCGCTCTACGACGCAATGTTCCTGATGTTTTGGATTTTGTATATGGACGTGGATTCGGTTTTGCTCTCGATATCTCATAGACTACTGACTCTATGATTGGATCTTGCCAATTTCCAATTCTTCTTTAGCTTACTTTTTCTCGGGCAGCCTATGCGCCGCATTTTGGGCATTTGGCATACATTTTTCCAGCGGTATATTGGCATTGCCCTTTGTTTGATATATAGCTTCCTACATCCCTCCATTTGGTCTATATAGAGAATGGATACTACCGCTGGGCAAGTCTTGGTATCTAAAACATCCGATCCGGCGGAAACGCTGAGATCCATCCGCTCCCCGTATATACCCAGCTTATACAGGATGAAGATATATCCAAGCATCCGCAAGTTCATTGTCCTCCACCAGCTCAGCATCATCCAATGCCGAATCAAAATCACCCGCAATTAGACCCCGTTCTGCACTCCGCAGAAACTAAGAGACGATATCCTGCTGCTGCTGCCGGTAAGAAGACTTAATAGGCCAAGAATCTAGATAGACATCCGCAAGCTGCACCCTGGTAGAGGATCCCGTCAAAGTAGCAAATTGTCACAAAATAGCACATCTCTACCAAAGTAATTAGGACCCGACACGCTCCGAACAGAACCTAGAGCAAGTCCGTCTATTCTAATAGTACCGTGCGCAAAACACATCTTAAATACCAGTATCGCTGTTGTGCACGTGTCTGCATGTTGTATGCTCATGTTCACTCCAGCATCTATCGTAGGGCTGTGAAACTTGCAGGAACATGATATCCACTTTTCGATCTGGACTGGTGATGAATATGAGGGTCTCTGCTACGCATTCGTGGGTTCAGTCGGATAGTCCGTTGATGTTCCACGTTAGGAGTGCCATGTCTGATGTATCATTGTGCTTGTGGGGTCGCACTGCTGGAGGTACCTAGGTAGGGTGGAATTGGTGCCAGCAGTGGAATCTAGGGGCTGCAGAGAGGCTAGTTAGAAGATAATTGTCGTGTTCCTTGGATACGATGCTTGAGTGTATGTTGTATGCGTGTGTAGATGTTTATTTCGGAGATTGATCACTAGGGGTGATGTCATCCCTGGAGGTGCAGTAGTCGAGAAATTGATCGGGCACTAGGCATTGGCTGTAGAGGCTAACTGGCGGTGACAGGGATGTTGTGGATGATCAGATGCGTGGTCCAGTTTATAACAAGGCTTAGCTGGGGTTTGGCTTGCAGTGTGATATTAAGACCTAAGCTCCTGGTGGACCCCCACATCGGGGTTTGGATCTCCGTACGAGATGAGGACATATCGTGCTAGCTGTACGGAGTATGCATGCTTCATATATCTTCCTACAAGATATTTTACATTGTAACATGGATGTCTTAAACTTACCACTAAGTCGGTTTTGTTCGATTCTTTTGGACGAAATCTGGTAGGTAGTATGACCGGGATATATATATACAAACTTCCTACAACCTGAACCCTACGACAAGACCAGAGATGCAAAACATAGGACCTTGATAACAACCCGATAAGCACCAAAGTCCAAACCTCGGAGAATATTGCAAATTGCACCCCCTTGGCCAATGCTTATCCCAACGCGAGTGAACTCCGACGAATCCCCATATCCCAATGATCAGCACCCACCAACAGACCCAATAACCTCGCCACCAAGGGATACCTCCCAACCCTGGAACCAACTACATCCCCCCCAATCTGACACGTACCGTGACACAACCAAGAAGCGGTGAGCACCCAAGAAACCTCAAGAACTCTCATCCGGAGGACCCCGTACCCCGTCCCCAGTCCTCCAACATACTCCGTATACCTTTACTATAAAAAGCAACCCACAAACCCATTTAAAACCCATCTGCAAGGCGCATACGCAAACCCACACCCGGAAACTCTTAAGGCGTCACGGACGCAAGACAGTTACTATGTATAGTCGCACAGCAGAGCGCATTGTCGGATGAAATCCGGCGGCTGAGGATACAAGCCTTGACATGCGTGGGCTTGGCTAATGCTTAGCTTCTGTCTCGTTGCTGCAGGGGGAGTCCTTGGATGGATACGGAGTACAGGATGCATGGGTGCGAGAAGTCCTGAGCTCTTGTACGGAGTATACCTATATGTTGTATGCAACCCATGTATATATTTGTGTATTGGTACGGTATATGAATACAAGATATGGAATTGCTATGTATGGAGCACTCCGTACATGTATGTACGTTAAGCTGATGTGGAGTGTTAGTCTGGGTCCTATTTAATGTGGAGTGTGATGAATGATGTGCGAAGTTTGATTTTTTGGTAGGGGGTTTAGGGTTTTCGAAGCTGATACTTGGGCGAGGATGCATGGTTTTTTTCTCCCCCATGACGTGAAGAAGTATGTATCGGTGTAAACATGGCTTTACGGTGAGCAGGATGTCAATTAGGCATGACGAAAGGCGTCAATGGAAGCGCAAGCCGCGTGGACGGGTATAGCGTGGGCTTAACTCGGACTTCTCACCGCCATGTCCCGGTATCCTCTGTGCAGTCGTTACGAGTGTTTCGGATTACACGGAGTTGAGATCTGGTATTGAACTGTACCTAGTTGATAGGTAGATGTTTATGTTTAATAATATCATCGGCTTGGGGGTATATCAGCTGTTCTGTGCCCTGTATCAAATGGGGCATAATAGGCAAATCTCGTAGTGCGCTGGGTATCTTGGCCCGAAGACAAGTGTATTGAGAGGTACCACCCGAGTCGTTGTACATGTAAAAAAGAACAAAGGGAAGCAAAATGTCTATACATCGGCGAGAATGCAAGCAGGGAGAGAATGGTAAAAAGGGAAAGTACGAAAGCAAAAGGAAAGGCGAAAGAATGTACAGGCACGTGCAAGTGTCCAAATTGCGAACCCCTCTAGATTGAATGGCTATCGAGGAAGGAATCTAGACTGGCTAATGGAACAAGACAAACCAGGCATTGATCATCATCTCTCATCAGGGTCATGAAGACGGTGTGGAGGTGGTGGGGGATTGGCGCAAGACAGCGAGCCTCGAGACATAGGAAGGAGAGGAAGGGAAGATAAGCAAGAGCAACGTGCAGCACCACTGTTTTTATTTACTATGCCCAGGATTGATGGAAGTAGTTGTCATCGATAGGAAGGGTGGAACTGGCATCAAAGAGACCGGTAGGCCAGATGGGAACAGAATCCGCCGGCGGCGAGGGATTGCTGGCCATCGGAACCGACGTCATGGGTTTGTACCCAGGAATCTGTGGCATGGCGTAGAGATCCTGCGCAGAGACCGGCTTGGTCTCCATGCCCATGCTGGCTTGCAGTTGGTGCTCGAGCGCGGCGGTGGACTCGTTCGCGGACTTAAGGAAGTCGTCGATGCTGATCGATTCCAGGTCATTGGATGACAACAGATGCGTCTGGGGGAGACCGGCCAATGAGGATGCGGAGCTGACGCGGAGATGGTCCATGTCAGAGGCTTCGCTCACGCTGTGCAGATCGTGCATGTCATTGCCGGCATGACCTAAGCCAGGAAGGGGCCCAAACTCGTCCGCCTCGGAGATCTCCCCGGAAGATGATGGCGGTGGGAGACCCGAGGGATAGGCGTTGTAATCAAAGCTAGCGTAGGAAGGAGCTTGGGTGCTGGTGGAAGCAGGCATATCGGAGTACAGAGGGAAACTCGACCAGTCGACGGAGGGAGCACCAAGACCGGCAGACCCCAGAGGCATATCGGAGTCTGGAGAGGTGAAGTAACATTCTTGGTACGGTTCTTGATAGGCCATGCAGGTAACCGGAGAGTTGGTACTCGTAGTCGGAAAGGAGGCGAAGGAGGAGACGTCAAGCGGAGGAACACTGGTAACAATCTGGTCTAGAGGGAATTTGTCCATGACGGCAGGGCCAGAGGTGGGAATTGATAACCCGTCGTTGACTCGGTCTAATGAGGGAGCAGGTGGCGCAGGAGTAACGAAATTGTCGAGATATGAGTGATCGAGGGGTATTAATTTCACATCATCCTCAATACCTGCGACAGGTGCGCTGTTGGGCGAACTCTTTTGCGACACTTGTTGTGACTTGGGGAATTCAGACAGGGAAAGAGGTTCCTTGATGAAGGCCGACTGGCCTAGCGGCAAATGATCCACAGACCGACGGGGCAAGTCCGATGGATGGTGGATGCTGTGCGATCGGGGGATCGTATAGGGCAATCCGCATTTGTGGGCCATGTCATTATGCTTGTGAGCCGGTTTGTGGTGACCGTCGCGGAAAATCGTGAGCGTCGACTCGGATTTAGTAGACGTCAGGGGAGGTTTCCGCGGGGCCTCAGCGGGAAGCGGTGGGGAGAATGGAAGACCAGTTTCCGGGACAGTGTCTAGGTGTTCCTTCTTGAGCGCACAGGTACAGCGCTGACCATGACAACAGCCACAGCGGCCATGGGAAATGCCAGCATGACAGTCATCCTTCTTCTTCTTGTCGCCGCAATCACACTGAGTATGGGTAGTCCGAGACTTGCGTAGGCCGCGGCAGTGAGTACATTGAGAGACTGGACGGCCTTTTTTGTTGATGTGGGTCAATTGGCGGTCTAAGGGAATTAGCATTAATGATTATTCTAAGACAGACTCGGACATACCGCTGTGGTGACAGCTGCTGACTCGGTGACCCCGGACGCAAGCTTCACAAGCATACTTTTCACCATCGATGAGCATCGCTGCGGTGTTACTGGGAGGTACACATGCGATGATTCGCGAGGTATATGGGGAAAAATTTTAGAGTTATGAAATAAAGGAGATCGGCTTTAGGACCGAGGGGGTATCAAGCCGTCAAGGCGATTGGTCGCTTCGTTGCAGAGGTTGGACCGAGAATAGAATGAACAAAAGGGTATAGTCGTAAGATCCCAATGCGCAAAGGGGGCAAAGTTCACAGAACACCGTAGCACTATAGAATGCCGTTGAGAGCCACCGAACTGTCTGCAATTGGAATAGAAAGCAGTAGGAAGTCGAAAATCCAAAAGGGTATCAGGCGCGAGGTTGGAGGAGGGGGGTCAGGGATCGGAGAGTAAGAGAGCAATGGAGAGGAGAGAGGGGGACCAAGCCTACGCACCGTTTGGCGCCGGTCGTTAGACAGGACACCAAGTACCGGTAGTGGCGGCCAAGATAAAAAGCGTTCGAGAAAGGAGACGTTGGACACCCTATGAGGAGGAAAAAAGAGGAGAGGAAGGAGGGCGGGCGACGGGTGTTAATAACGGGGTATGGAACGAGGATTTTCGTTGCGTCGATGGCCTCTGTGGGTGTCCGTACTTCACAGGTACAGGTACGAGTAACGTGTATGGTATTTTTCCTTGGCTTTTCCGTGGCTTTTCACTGGCTTTTCACTGGCTTTTTCCTTTTCACTGGTCTTGGGTTCAAAGTATTGTCTGTAATGGACCGCATTCTCGTACGTTGTCTTGGACCTCTCCCTTGGTGAATTCCACCTTGAAAGGTCACTCCACTGTCCCACAGGGGAGGGTTTTCAACGCACATCAAGAGGATTATTGGTGTTTGCTGATTCTCTGTTTTCTCCTTTTTACTCTTTTTTTCTTTTTAGCTTTTCAAGTTTTCCAAGGCCTTTCCTCCCCGAAATGGCAGCTCCAACCGGCTAGTCCACCGTGGAAGTATGGTGGCAATCAAATTCCTGTCCCATGCATCGACCATAGGATATCATTCCACCGATGACATGATGACATGAGGTCCATGACCATTCTCTTTTGGCCGTCACATTCTCCCAATATTATTTACATATAGCGCTCTTGGTAACGAACCTGAACCCCACTAACAATGGATCTCGCTAGTGAAATCTGGGGCCGCACATCCCGACCTTGACACATACATACCAAAAAATATACTTAGGTAAACATTGATGATACTGAGTCCGAACGTGCGACCACACCCTGGTTGCTGGGGCTGAACCTATTTATGATTATCTCAGGGGTGTTAGCCTAGATCCAGGTACGGAGTACGGAGTACAGTTCAGACGAACTTTCTCTGATCCCTGTCGTCTTCTCTGAACCGATGACAGTCCTTGGCGCTGAGCATTGTCTGATGGGCTCACGGTGAACAAATGGGAAAAAGAGATTTCGTCCCCAAAACGAAGGGAGAAAAAAAAAAACAAAAACAGGCGACTCCAAAACCAGTGGAAGGTGTCCACGTAGTTGCAGATGCAGGACAACATCGATGTGACCGTACCATTACCGATACCATACGACTGCAAGTCATAGCGCCGGGGCCAAGTGGATCGATGGCGTCAGTGTTCCTGCTTCGGGCGGACTGCAGGCTTGGGGGGGCCCTGATCTGCACTGTGCCCATTCTGAGATCTGAGATAGAATACATCTTCAATACAGCTTTATGGATTGGAGGGTCTGGCAAGGTCGCATGTATTGGGTATATGGACTCTTGAGACACGGACAATGTGAGTGTACAAACAAAATTGGGATTCTCTTTCCACAAGCCCATCGTTATTCGCTATTTCTCCTGATCTGATATAATGCATCCACTCCCGGCGTCTATCGCGTGAACCCCTGAAAATTACCCTGTTATTCTGTTTTAATCTAATCTTTTTTTGTCTTTTTTTTGTCTTTTTCTTTTTCCTATAAGGAATAAGGAAAGGGAAAAACTTCCCTGGTTGTATTCAAGTTGAGTTGCATCGTACAAAGTGACTTGGCCTAGCCCGGTCACATATAGTGAGACTCCCTACGGAGTACTTGGGACCTCCGTCGTCCCTTCATAGTCCTATACGGTATGTACCTCGTCACATCCATTCATGCCTGGTATGGGGTAAACAACCTATACACTATATTGTATACAATGTGTCATTCAATTCATCTACTTAGAAACCTAGGAATGTTTCAAGATGAAGAATAGTAAACTCCGAAACAGGCTACCATTTACGGATTCAATTGTGTTCTACGCAATCTATGAATCCTCTAGAATCTCATCCTTATCATCCTAGAAGGGATCGGCCTTCAAATTCCTATGCCAGGGCGAGTTACACAATATCGCACTACAACAAAGGCTGATCAAGCTGTCCCAATGATTCATCATGGAAAATGGGGTTGAACGCCGTCGGGGGCCAACCCGAGGTTGCTTCTGAGATGAGAAATTAACACCAACTCGAGCTAGGCTTGCAATGTTCTCCACAGCCCTCCTGAAATCATAGTTGCGACATGCACAGAATCAATCCTCTCGTTGCTTGCGTTAACCGCTGTATACTCACCCCGACAGAGTGAGTGGTACTTTCCCTCAAGTGTTTGGTACGGAGTACCTAGTCAGTAGAAGTCATCAGTGCCTTGATATATCTTCACGGGCCGACTATCAGCTAGGTCTAGATCGTTCGAGATGTTGCTCCTATGGGGGCATATAACACTTGAAAGGCACATCCTCCAAGTCTGCTGTAATGGGTCCAAAGACATTCCATATGTCGAGGGATGCTAACATAAAAAAGTCCCAAGAGCCCAGAGGCGCCGAATGGGAAACAGCCCGTGGAAACTCAGAAGAATAGGTCTTTTTGGAATGTATATCCTACTAGAGTACTCGGTTACAATTGCGAGAAACACAGCTGGAGGGTCGTGATAACAAATCGTTCCGCCAGATGGTGAGAACTGTACATACGGGATTCCATAACAACATAGGATACAAATACATCGAATGCTAAATGATAGACTGACTGGCCCTGAAATAATGCTTTATCGCAATGTTCTGAACAATGATGGGTCGAAGTAGGAATTAAGATAAAACATCAGCGAAGACGATGTAGAGACAGACTTCTGCAAAGAGTGACTCCGCACATGACTGACACAGAACACCAGACTTTCAGAACCAAAAATTCGAAGAATTGTAGAATATGAGAGTAGCAATATACAATCGATTCAAATTGAAGGTTGTGAGTAGTCGATTCAACGTTTATAGTTCATCCGACGCCGAGGGAAATAGTATTAATCCGTTGACACGCAGAAACGAAAGGCCGTCCTCCGTGCGATCATCCAAAAAGGATTCGGGAAGGTAAACAACTGGATATAGCTTCAAGATAGAATCTAATCCCAATAAATTCTTCGTCAAAATGTTGTTGCTCAAGGCGGCGCTCACCGCGCTAGCCCCCTTGAAAATTCCCCGCGAAATTTTACTCAAAACTTCACTTCTGGCACTTCGCGTCCTACACCATCCTCCGTCCATCCCCCGGAGGCCCGCTTTGCCCACAACCCATCATTTTACTTGTAGTCTCTGGCTTGATACCGTGCAATGAACTCTCGTGAACAGTCTGACATGCCTCCGGCGCCCTCTTACCCATCTCCCAACGGTGCGCAGATGGCCCAGGGTGTCCCGTCGTATTATGGCAACCGCCAAATGACCACCGATGAACTACTCTCCGCCGAACTTTCGCGCGAAGCCTCCGGTCCCGGTCTCGGCGAAACCAACAATGGAGTTCATCATGGCCAGTCCATGGTGTTGGGTTCCTCCAATGCTCCCGACATGGGTCGAGCCTCATCAGACGATCAACACCAACACCAGCACATGCTCCAGTTCCCCCCGAGTCAACAGGTGGGCGTCGACCCGAACCACGACTTGAGCTATGGCGAACAAAGTGCGCGCAAACGATCGAAGATTTCAAGAGCCTGTGACGAGTGCCGACGAAAGAAAGTATGATAATATCTTCCCTCGAACGCGATAATGAGCCTCGAAGCTAAGACGCGTTTACTTTGACAGGTTCGATGTGATGCAAGCTCGGAAACTGGCCTTGAAACCTGTTCCAACTGTCGACGCCTCGGTGTTGTTTGCCAGTTCAGTCGCGTCCCTATGAAACGCGGCCCCAGCAAAGGGTAGGAAGACAGCTGCATCGCCGTCGCAAAATTCGCCATGGCTGACAGAAACGCAGTTACATCAAAGAACTCGCCGAGCGACTCCATACGCTGGAGAACCAAATGCAACCGGGAATCGTGCAGCCTGACGTACCATACCAGTCCATGAACGAGGTGTCTCTGCCGAGAGGTTACCAGGATTTTGCATCGCCGGTGGAGTCGAACTCGGGCAATCGAAAGAGGACTTACTCCGTGTTTGAGGGTCTTCCTAGTTCTTCTTTTGCACAACCTTCCTTCAATGCCCGCGTCTCGCAAAATGCCTTCGATGCTTCCGAGACAGCGGCAGACCCTTACAACCCAGCTGTCGCTAGCGGTAGCGCACCGAAACCTGGCAATCTTTTCTGGAACCCAACGGGTCACGAGAATGATCTCCCAAGCGGGCTTGAGATGACTGATTTACCAAAGCATGAAGGCGATGATGACATGAGACCAGTGACCCTGGATGAAGGGGCCCTTGACGCGTATGTGCAATGTGTAGCCCTGGCTCCTTTGGAGAAGGAATTTTCTAACAGCAGATTGCAGCTATTATCAAAAGATCCACACCCTTCTACCAATCCTGCCTCACACCAAGGACCGCACACTGGAGCTCTTGCACCAATGCAACCGTGAGGCACAGGAGATATTCTGCTACGCGCTGTACAGTGTTACTCGAACTGACCTGTCTCGTGTGGCGGGCAATTTTGAGAAAATAAATGGCTTCGATAATGCCCAAGATCTCCTTATGTTCCACACTCGCCAACCATTGATGATCCACTCGACCCCTGTCAACCTCATCTGGCTTCAGTCTCTCCTGATGATGATCATTGACTGTGACACTCGTGGACCAGATAATTTCGTTCTGAAGGATGGTGTGCCCAAAGGCACATTGATCCAGGTCGCTAACAAGCTCGGATATGACTTGGCCAAGAGCCAAGGCCAGCTTAAGAACAAGCGTTCTTCAGATCCCGATGTTGACTCAGATGCCAACCTCACTAGGCGCAACTGGGTGTCATTGGTCATCCTAGCCCGCTGGTACGCTATCAGTGTTGCAGATGCCACCGTTCTGGGTGGCCATGAAATCGGTGGCCGTGAAGATGAAAGGGTCGTTGGTCAAATCACGACTGGAATTGCATGTATGTTGATCATCTCCTGTCTTCCAGTAAAGTATCCCACTGACTTTTTTTTTGTACCAGCTTACTCGACATTCCTTTCGGAGATGGTCACTTTGGCAAATGTTGATCACAACGTCTGCCAAACAAACTCTGGCCTTGGCCGTATCATCGGTGCGAACCTAGTCTCATCTCTAGAGCGTCTGGCAGAGATGGAAGACATATTTCAAATCCATGAGCTGCCCGAAAACTCAACTACGCGCCCACTTTACGAAAGTCTCCAAGCGCAGCTCTACTGGACCGTCCGTTTGCTCATCAAGCGTCACGTCTTCGTTTACAGCCCATACGAAATCATCTTCTGCGCGCAGGAAATCATCAACGAGATGCACAAGTCAACCCTGCAATCCCGCCTCCCTTCGCCATTCGATCTACACAGTCTCGCACTCGCCTCGATGACCCTTCTCGAGGCAACCGTCCTCCCAGAACACGCAAACGAATGTTGGACGAGTCTCGAAAAAGTCGAAGAAATTCTCGACCGCCGCTCCAAGCGCACGGGCGAGGCTACCGAGTTCGGCAACATCTTTGGCACCCCCGAATGGGACGCCAAGATCCGCATTTTCCTCGAGTGGCGCCGTATCAAGTCTCAGGAGAGCCAGCTGCAAGAGGCCGAGATCGGCAGTCTCGCCAAGTCTCAGCAACCTGTGATGGGCCCAAATGAGCAGCGCTCTCTCCAGCACCTCGCAGATCTAGCTGTTGGCGCTGAGGGCTCCGTTGGTCAGAATGCGCCCACCACACCTCCGCCAGGCCTTTCCAATGACCAGGGCGAATCGGACGCTAATCTTGCTCCGCAGTTGGCTCAGGCCCAGAATGGGACGGGTCGTGTCGTTGTTGATTTCACTATGCTCACTAAGGAGGGGTATTTGAATGTTTTCTCTGGGTTGATCTACCGTCGCACTCGTTAAGTTGTATTATCATTAATCCCCTTCAATGTATTCCATGCCAGCTTTTTCTCCGATATGAACAGAGGAGGCCCGTGAGAATTCGTTCATTCTGATGGCATATTTGCGTCAGCTGGGCTTTGCTGTGTATTTGCTCACGCTTACTTCTTATATTTTATCCTGTGGTTATGTCACGGTCTCTAGGAAGAGTATGTCGTATTCTCTCCACTTAGCTTATTTAGTTAAAATATTATTCTTCATATCAGTATTCACCATATCAGTATTCATATCGTCCCTGATAGAATGACCTCCCGACTTGCAGATTCCCGTTGTGGGAAATGCACTAATATATATTTGGAGTTGCAGTCCATATGACATAAGATGGTATAGTATAAGAGAGGTCCTTGAAAGCAAACAAAGGAAAGCCCTCATTTCTTGTGCCCTAGAGCAAATCGCCTCCATGTGCCATCCACATCCCGGCACAGAGCCAGGAACTTTTCATCTTCAAGTAGCTCGCTCATCCAGTTCTCGAGAAAGGCAATGCGCTCCGCTGTGGGAGAAGATAGATACTGCGCGAGATGGTCTTCTGTTGTAGTTGTGGCTTTTTCGTTGGGGTTACTGACCTGGTTGGTGTTGTTGAGATTATCCTGTGTTTGCGATACTCCTTGAGCAGGTGCCGGCGATGGTTCCTCGTTTCGTTCATTTGTTGGAGGTGCATTCTGGGAAGCCTGAGGCTCATCGTACAATGTCAGTGGCTGGCTCGCCTCGGGGCATGGATTTAGGTGGGAAGGGAGATGGGAACTGGAGTCGGGTAAGCCACCAAGAGTAGGGTCCACAGCTGTAGAGTTTGGGTGATTTTCTGGATATATGGTTTTTTCAGCAGGCTGAGAGCTTGAAAATGGAGCCGACTTGGTTTGTTTCTGCGTTTTTCTGGTTAGACTGGCAGCACGGCGTTTCTTGGTCGCTGGCTTTGAGAAGGGTAGATCTCGCTTGGGAGGGAGCATTTGGTTCAGCTGGTCAACGTCGTGGGCTGCTGATACGACAGAGACCTGGGAGCTTGGTGGCTCGGGTTCTTTGTGAAACGGCTGTGCGAGAGGGATAAGGGGTTGCTGGTGTTGGATTGACTCTGTTGCCATGCTTTGGGGTAGTTGGTTGAGAGTTGGCATTGGACCCAGTGTTGAAACGGGGTATGAGATAGTGCTCGCCGGGGATGACGCTCGCATGGGTGCTATTGGATCATGTATGAGATGACTGCTCGAGCGGGGGTAAGGGAAAGGTTACATACTTGTCTCTCCAGATATCAAACCCCCAATAGGATAAAATGACCCATTGCTGGCAGTTGAGGTCGCCATGGTATTTGCAGTTCTGGGCGCAACGGAAGAAAGATGTCCTGATGTCCATGATGACACAGAGGGGAAGCGTTGGATTGGTGGAACTGGTATCTTGCCTTCAGTCAATGGACAGTCGATTTCTCCTAGGAGGGTCAAGGCTGTGAAATAGTCACGCTCTGTGGTGAACTTGATCTGAAACCGGCGTATCTGTCAGTTTGGAAGAGAAATATGTCAGACCAAATTCCCTGGACCTTTGATGATAACCAAATACATACATTTGTTCCACCATGAGGGTACTTGACGGCAAGACAAGGGGACTTGACAACGACAGCAAAGTGTGACTTCGGGGGTGGAACTAATTGAGCCTGCATTGCCGCCATGCGGATGAAAAAAAGGAGATCGAGTTGCTCCTGAGATCAACAAACCTAATGTTCAGCCTTGCATGCAACCAAGGCTGGGGGTTAGGAGCGTACCAGGATGCCATCGCCTCGAAACACCTTCTGAATCAACCTCGAAGGCACAGGGCCGGAATCAAGAAACTTTTCAAAACAGCATGTCAAGTCTCCATTACCCTGGACATGAATCCAGTTTAGCGGACCGACATGGTCGATGCTTGTAGTGGTATGAGAGAACTTGGCGATGGCTAGACAGAAGATCCGGGGAGGGATTGATGGCTGCAAATGTTGCATCTTATAGAATTGGGAGGACAGGTAGAATTATAGATTTGAGGATATTCTTCAATATCATATAGATGATGGACGAGGTATGTTGGGTGAAATGAGATTCAAGGCGAGGACAAGATTAAGAGGCGATCCTCCACTCCTCGACGTTGTTTGCTCAGTACAACATATATCTGAATACCACTGAACTTGGTCAACGTGTGATCCCAGCAAGGGCTCACTATCCAAAGACATCTTGTGATTGATCTATTCATTTATTCAGCAGGGCTGAATTTATTGACCTATTCAGAAGATTCTCAATTATAAATCTGCATCAAGGTAATGTTATGCACAAAGAGCAACAATACAATCATGAAGATTGAGAATGCAAGCGATGGGATTACATTGACTATGAATCAGCTCAACGAAGAAGTAATCAAAAACAACATCAACAGAGAATAGAACAATGCAAAAGAAGATTCATTGTCATCTTGTCGAGAATGTGAACGCAGCGCTGATACAAAAAAGGATATTAGTCATATATCGGAATAAAGATAATCCGACAACGCGCTCTGGAGAAAGCGCGGACTTTTGGCTGATCAATGCCGTTGATCGCAAGCCCAGCTCTAGCCCTCCAGGGCCGCAAGGCAATTGACGAATATTTTACTTCTTACTCATATCGCAAATTTCAATCCAATCTGCGCAAACTTCTTACTCTTTGAGATCTATTGTTGCCGTTGAGCAGTTCTGCTCTTTTCGTCGTCGCATCAAGTGCTCCGATATTCGAACGCGCGAATCCTGCGATTCAAGCCGGATGCTTATCACTGGCCATCACATCCATCTACATTGGCTGGAAACAACGATTTACCTCCTTTTACTCTGATCTGCTAGAAGTCAATTAGACTTGAGTTTGAGACCCCCTGCAATCTCGCCTGCTTGACTCGTTTTCACAAGCGTATCAAGGGCAGCGTTCCTCGAGCGGTGGTTTCAAGATCTTGAACATTGTGACCAAAGGATCTATACTCGATCAAGTCTCGATTTCTTGGGGTAATATAAGTCGACCCCCATCAGAAGAAGGCCGGAATAATCCCGGGGCTCTGAAAGAGGTCACGGCGCAAAACCGTCGCGTTTCTCCAACAGCACAATGTCTGCCTCTACCCCTCGCACCTCGCTGCGGCGTAAGTTTACCATCATTGAACCAACAACTGCCGTACTTATACTAACACCACCCACAGAGGGCCTACGGCATGCTCCCAAAGTCAACCAACCATTCATCCCCGATACAACCCCTGCCCGCCGATCACATATCCATCATGGGCTCACATCCCCACAACCGTCGGCCAGCCCGCATCATGTAAACCTCAATCCGTCTGCGAACTCTCAAAGTGCGCAGTACATGGCCGATAACTGGGAAGGAAAGGATCACCGCCAGCTTCCAATGTCTACAAAGGAAGTCGCGACTCCAGGGAATCGACCACTCATGTTTGCACATTTGCGGGATCCTTCAAAACAGCCTCGGCAACTAGATTATTATGATCCTCACTTTCCTTTGAGATACCTTGAGGTTCCAAGGAGTGCGTATTCCCTTCGCTACCTAATTATCTAAGAAATTACTGACAATGTTTTTTTTCCCCTTAGCGGATCACATCTACAAACGCGCACATTATGGCCTGCAATCAGGTATTCCTGACGAAGTCGACTTCGCCCTGTATCATCTTGTTCAGATCTCGAATCAACGATGGGATAAATTTAAGTTCGAAGGGTTCCCTTTGCTTGCGGAGACTTTGATGCAGAAAGCACTTGATATCACCCAGCTCTGCACAGGTGTGAAGTGGGAATTCCAATACGACCCTCGGAGGCCGATTGATCGCGTCAATGTGCTTAATTCGCTACATGGAACTCGCGATATTTTGGACAAAATCAGCAAAATTCCAGTGAACCTCCCGGAAGACAGCCTTGAAACTTACGAATTCAATCACCAACTAAGAAACATTAAAGAGGCTACATTGGTATTGAGAAACATGGTACTCTTGAAGGAGAACGCGTTCTATGTATCGCGCTATGCAAACGGTCTACTACGGGACTTTTTGGTCATCTTGATCAATGCTCCCAATCAACCCCGATTGAATGAAATCAAGAATGATGCGTTGGATATCGCCGAAGAAGTCACTAAATTCCTGCGAACCGACCCCCAGGATCCGCTGTGGATTTCTCTAGTCAAATGCATAGACTCCCCAGACCGTGCTCATATCGTGCGGGCTTTGTGGGCTTTGACACATTTCGGCACCGAGTTAGATGATGCGGACGCAAACAGAGCTATGGAAAGCCTGACCAAACCGACTCTCCAACAAATGTATTATCATACCCTTCTCGACCTCGACAAGGATATCCTGAGTGGTGCGCTGGACTTCTGGTATCAATACACACTCAGTCATGACAATATTGAGACATTGATGGATGTTCTCAATTTCCCTATCGTCTTTGTCCCTCGCATGATCGCCCTCTTGACCTACGAGGCACGGCCTACCAAGAAAGAAACTGTTCTTCAAGAAGAGAAAGTTGCACCCCCACCCACCGACATTCCTCGTGTATCTCCCGAGCTTTTGGAAAAGCTCATGGAACTATCGGAACCAGAACGAAGTTCCCAGTGGCTGCGCTGCTGCTTCATCGAAGACGCAGAGTGCGAGATTACACAGATCGCTCTATGGCAAGCCTACCAGAGCCGGTTTGCCGATCCCCGTGTCACCGGAGGTGGTGTTCTTCCTGCCGCAGAGTTCATCAAAAATGTCAGCAACACATTCACAAATGCCCAGGCACAGGTCATCAATGGACCAGGTACTGCTACGAAATTCATCATCAAGGGCATTCGACCCTTGGAAACTGCACACACGTTTGAGGGCTTCCCTTATTCTTATTGCAGATGGGCAGACAACTCCAAGCCCTCCAAAATGTGCCAGCGTGCGTTCACTTCTCCCACAGACCTGCGCAACCATGTTTTCGGTGATCACATGAATCTGGAGCCCACCGATACACCCGGACAATATAAGCTCGACGCGGCAGATTCCCCCATTCACACTTGCCAATGGGACCACTGCTCACGATTCCGAGCTGCTGGGCCAAGCGCGAACACATCTTTGGTAGCCGGACACGTTTCCTCGCATTTGCCTGAAGATCGCCCGGCAGACGCCAAGCCCACAGTCGCCAAGCGCGTAGTCCTTCAAGAGCGAATCGTGCGTAAGTGGTATTATATGGATACCCCCATCAATGAGAAGGGCGAGCCATTTGGCGTGGCCTACAAGGCCGCTTTGGTCCTGCGCAACATTGCCCGCGGCCTTCCGAACCGGACCACATCCAAATACGGCGGTCTTCCCTGGAAGAAGGCGTGCTTTACGAGCCAGCGCCCCAAGATTGTCGAAGTTTGGGACCGGAACCGCGCACTGCGCAAGGAACTCACCGAGTTGATTATGGTGATTGAGAAAGAGGTTGACTATTAAATCTTCATTTTAATTGCGTTCCCAGTGTTCCAACTCGACCTCTGTTCTCTTTTATTCTCAATCAACATTGTACGACTAATACCCTCATTCATCATGTTCCCACTGTCATTATGGTTCCCAGTTTCTGTATCTTGTCTAAACTGTACAATATAAAAGAGCCCGGACCACGCTGGCGGTGTTTTCTTGTGTTTTCTAGTTCTGCTTTCTAATGGCTCGTTGCTTTTGACTGAAGCCAAGCTTTGCTCGCAAAAAAAAAGGCCGAAAGAGCGGAGTTGTTATGGACATGGGTGTCAGCTTTTTGTTTCGGCGTCTATTAAGATAGAAATTCGTGATTTTAAAAATTAGCACTGTGAGGCTTGAATCAATATTCTTAGTGTGTATACGCGTGCTGATGCTAGTGTATATGTAATTGAGCAATTGGAATCGATGAAAATGAACGTCTTGAGGCCAGGGATGACCGACTCTCAACGCAGAAGCTGTGAATCTTGACCCGCGTTTAACCTCCTAACGCCCCTATTCTGCATTTGTTTAGCTCCGACCATCGATGCTGAACCTCAACTTCAGTCCTTACTCTTGACACTGACCACGCACTCTGAACAGACCACCCGTTGTTGATTTGACCATGGACAACTTCCAGAAACTGCCCGTAGAGATCGTTCTTCCCATGCTCCGTCATACGGCAGACTTCTTTGGGATCTATAGTTTGCTCCAGGCTTCTCCACATGTACGATCTGTCTTCAAAGTGAACTATCTACAGATTCTCAAAGATCTGTCAGAGAATTATCCAATCACTTCATACGAGCTGAAACGGTTACCCGGATAGTAAGTAGCCCTGGTTCACACACCTCCATTCCAGCCTTCCAGCTTCGATGCACTTTTTTCCCACTCTTTCATATACATGCGAGCACAGCCTTCGAAGACAGGTATCTATGCTATGATCAAAATCGGGGCTCAACTTCAGCTTCTCGCTTGTGTATGTTTGTTAAGGATGGTACAAGCTCTTTGCGATGCCCATGCCGCGGTTCTACCACTTGAATAGCAGAAGAAAGGCACCGAACCCTTATCATGGATTGAAGAGATGCGTATCTATCGGGTTCTATGGCGTCTACAGATACTATTGGATCTTCACCATGCGGCGGGGCAAGAATGGATGAATGGAAGTCTCCAATCCGAGGAACGATGGAGTGGATGGGAGTGGCCATCTTCCGAAACTGAGAAACTCGTCAACTTCTTTTTCGAATTACCATCTCAGGGGTTTCATACTCACGGTGTTGTTCTCTTTCTTCGAGAATTGGGCGTGACATTCTTGGATGAAGGAGATGAGTACAACCCCCTGCCTCGGGACCTTTATAAACCGTCTTCTCCGTACCCGAATCCATTGATCGGAGCAGAAGATCTGGTCTCCACCAATGATTCCCGAAGACACACCTTCGGACAGGGTGTGAGCAGGACTCACAGATCGACGCGAAAGCTTGCCTTAACAGACTCTCTACAAATTGATGCATTGTTTGCTTGCTAAAGGCGGGGGTTGTACAAGACTGGGGTGGATGATCCCCGGCCCTTCTGTCGTATGGGTTGTTTTATCTGGGATGAATGGCGGATGTATGCGCTGGGTCCGATAGATGCAGGAAAAGGTGTATTTCAGCATCCTGATGATCGTCAGCTTATCACGGGTCCTCTAGTTTCAGATGTTTTGAAGAAGAGGTGGAGTGCTCTGGTACTTCCTGGAGGACCGGAATCACAACAAAGGTTCTGGGAGACCCTGCCGCTTGACTAGGCTCAAGACTATGGTATTAAGGATCTATGCCTTGTTGATTATGAGGGTAATACGACACAAGGAAAGCTGTTTCAGATCTGAGATCACCCTATAAACTGATGTAGGCTCGACCAAAGTTAACTCGCATAGAGCAATTGACATGCTACAACATAGGTATGAGAAACAACAAGAGAATGTCTTCATCCCCTCGCCTCAGCAGCCACCTCCTCCAAAACCCGCATCGCATCTTCCGCCCTCGCGACAGGGACGTAGATATGGTCATGGAAATATCCACTGACGACATTGGTACTAATACCGTGATCTTTCAGCCGAGCAGTAATAGCAGCGATCAACCCGACTGCTTCTAGGCTGGAATGAATAGTGAGAGAGATTTTCCTGCAAGGGAAAGTAGATTCAGTGAAGCCGTGCAATATGGCGAGTGCCTCTGTTGTGACTATCGTTGTGCCCTCACTTTCTTGTACGAGGAGTTGTGGTTGGAGGGTTGAGAGGGGTAGTGAGTAGAGTGGTGTTTTGGTTGTGAGGAAGACGTAGGTTGTTGGATCCAGGGCCGGTTGCATTGTTGCAAGGAGGATTGTGATGTTGTTTTCGCCAGTTGACGGTGCCATTTTGAGATTAGCGGAAGATTGAGCTTTTTGGATTCGGTGAATGGGAGAATTGGGGGTTTCCTTCTGAGAGTCAAGAAGATAGAGAAGGTTGATGTCACTATAGGGCGTGAGTTACCTAGGTAGGTACCTAAGCTCGATGAGTGGGTCCAATGAGCTATGATCTATGCAGATTCTATAAAAACTCAATAGTATTGTTCGATTGGTGAGTGATCATACATGCTGAAAAATGTAGAAAACAACAAAAAATACAATATTCGAAAGAAAGAACCCCCTAGAAATCACCAGTAGGCATTCCACCGACAGCAGGAACATGCTGACCGTGGAATCCGAAACCAATAGCGCCATTGACATTGGCTCGACCAAGTTCCGACAAGTCCCGAGCATCGAGACAGAGCAAATAGCTTTTGCCTTGCATTCCGTCGAGAACTACGCTTAGCAGGATACCATCATCCTCACTCGTGCCGTCAGGATTAGCGACGAAGATGGGCTCGCCGGGCGATTGGCCATGACATGCCCAAAGCTTAACGTGTTGAGTATCGCAATCAAGCTTCACGATACCATCGGTTAGAGTCGACTCTCCGCGGAAGGTGACCGCGTAGATATATCGGTGTTTCTGGGTGACTCGCTTCGGATCCATAGTAGGCAACTCGGGACCCAGTGATTTGCATACTGACCACTCAAGGCTTGCTTTCTTGGTATCAGTGCATGGGTTGGAAGGCACCGCAGGTAAGCGGAACCGGGCGAAGGATGTCCGCAATGAATCGTCTCTCTTCTTCTGGAAATCCTTGGCTGTATCCAGGGAGGATATCAGATTCTCGTAGTAGACCGACTTGATGGACTCCGAGCTGTCGGCTCTCACAATATCTGCAACGATATCCATCACGGTGGGATCGGTGGAGGAGGGCTCAAGCCACGCGTTGATGGCATGGAAGCAGAAAAATGCAGGGCTTTCGTACTTGGCGATCAATCCATTGCCGTGTTTCCGGTCGATGACATACCACACTGCCGGTTGACTTGGGTCAGTAGGCAAGATTGCATCCAGGAAGGAGCCATTCAGCTTCTGCGGATTCAAGTGTGCATTCCAAACACATAACAAGACATGATCCTCGGTGATCAGAAGTGAGTGGAGGTATGCCGGTGTTGCAGGGAAGGTTGCGAGGATCGTGGTTTCCCCCGTTGCAGCCGAGACCTTGAACACGCGGTATGTGCAGGTTGGTCCTATAGCCAGATTGAAATTGAACATGTCCCCTGTGATAGGATCCGATCGAGCATGGGATGCAGACAGCGGCCCTGAAAGATCAGGATGCAAGCTGGTCTGGGTGGCCAGGCCGATGGGCTCTAGGGTTTCCGGGTCGAGCTTCTTGAACGCATTGTAGTCGGTTTTCGCGTAGAGTGTCCGGATTCCCTGGGCGTCACTCCAGCGAGAAGTTGGCTCCTCCGAGTTGCTATCAAGGCCCGGGAAATTGATCGACAATGTGACACCGATGTTCTTGCTTGAGGGGGTCAGTTGAGGAACATATTCACTCTGCACTTTCCCCAACACGCTCTTGCAAGGATCGCGTTTTTGGCCAAAGCTGAGCATGTCCAGCGATCCAGTTTTTCTCGCCTCCTCAATCAGATCGTCGGTTGAAAAACGGGAGTTGTAGAGAACCCGAGGTGCCGTATGGGAGCCATCTGGAGCTAAGATTTGGAAACGATGGGTTTGACTGAATCCATCAAACCAGTGGGACAGCCGTAGTGTTTCTCCATTTTCAGCTTTCAGCTGGCTTTTTCCTGGACCTGTACGGTACAAGACACCAGCAGCATAGGCAGGGATCGTTCCCGTCACTGGCAGCTCGACGGGTTCGCGCTGTTCGTATTCGGGTTCGAACTATGCAGGGATCAATATGTATAGTTCGAATGATGAAATTTGTGTCGCAGTTTACTTACACCTTTGTCATTGGGCCAATTGTTATAATGAGTATCATCGGCCATATCACCCTTGTCCACGACTGGAATTAAATGTGTATCGATGGAAGGCATCTTGTTCTGGAGAGATTGTGATAGATCGGATTTATTAGACGAGGAAGTCAACGATTCCGATCACCTCATCCCCCTTTATATATCTTCTCCAAACTTGACTCTCCAAGAGAGCAACCAACAAAGAAGCCCATTTTGTAAATGATTGGTCTCATCGGAGGAATTGAAGATTCGGTGGGGGAATCCCGACGGCTGAGCTCCACCCGAGCTTCACTTCCACATCCAATCGCCAGCACGGAATTACCGAGGCGTGTCTATCATTATCACTTTGAGTCGTGCCAAGTCTGCAACAGACTCCCAGGAAGCGAGATATCTCGGCTGGGGATTGTTAGTTCCTGGGATGTCCCCTTGGGATTCACCCACTCTACCTGGGAATTGTGGATGCCTGGTGTATCCAGTCCACTATCAGAAAGATCAGAATATCGTGACTGCACAGCTTGTCATCATGTCGGGCATTTTATCAAACCGACGCCAATCCCCCATAAGACAGCGAGCACGGAAACCCGAGGTCCGAGCAGGTTCAAAGAGACTGAAGTGTAATCAATGTTCCGCAACGTTTCACCGACTAGATCACATGAAGCGTCATACACTGTCGCGTATGTTCCAAGAAGCCCGTGGATGGACACGGTAATGACCTTTTCTAGACCACACGACTAAAAGCCATACCTGTTCTTTTTGCAGTTCTGAATTCAGCCGAGGGTGCGTGATCAGCAATAGTTCAGTGTGTCGCGTCATAGCTACTGACAACAACATCCAGCGATGTATTACGGAGGCACTGGAGGTCATGCAAGGCCCGGGTAGAGGGTGGCCATGCAATTCCTGAACGGGAACGCGGCGGAAAACACAAACGTGCCTGCGACAGTTGCGCAAGCCTCAGAAAGGCTTGTAGTGGGGAACTGCCTTGCGCTGAATGCAGCAGACGAGAAAAGCAGTGCACCTACCAGCGTCTGTCCGATGAGCTTCCCCCATCTCCATCGCAAGCTCCACCGAAGAATCGGAACATCAAAAGCCCCGCTATCAATAACCATACGGCCCCGGATTTTGAGCAAAGTTGGGACCTTGGCCCTGCAACACTTTACCCACCTGCTGCGAATTCATTTGCCCGACGTAAAAGTGCTGGGCTTGACCCACTTGAAACGCCACTAATGCCTTGATCCCAGTCTCCGTGGGAGCTTGGATCTAATCCTTGTTGTTCTAGCCTGGATGGTATACATTCTCTTCTACTACATTGTCAGTGCTTTTTAGCACCGCGAGAAAACAGGCCATAAGGAAAAACTCAAAGCAACTTTTTTCCAAACACCTATTCCAAGCCTTTCAAGTACCGATATATTTCAACGAAGGCCTTCAGCCAGATTTGCTCCTTCTCGCTGTGCGTGTCCCTCTGATAAATCCATGGCCGCATGAAATCACAAACACTACCGGATTTCAATGGTGTGAAAAAGGGGTCTACCATATGAGTCAAATCCATCAACTTGGGGGTTCCAGACCAAGGCGTATTTCCCGTCCGGGGAATCCCGTTGTTCGTTTGATCGTGTTTACTCATTTCATCTTGTCCTTTGGGAGCCATCAATGGCGAAGGATAGAAATGGGACATTCCACTGACGAGGAGGAGAGTCGAATCCAAGATCGAAGATGGATTTGAGGTAGTGCCATTCGTGCTAACCTTGTCATCGACAACTTGCTCCCCCATCGTGATACCATGGGTTTCCATCATACCCAATAGTTCCGCTAGTGCCGAATCCAAAGGAATGATCGGAAAGGACACATATCGGAAGTGCTCCGACTGAAATGATTCCTGCTTGCTGATTCGCAGGAGCTTATCGGCGTCGTATCGCAATCTGGAAGAAATATGCGCAGTATTGGACCGTTGCTTCTGGTCTGGATCAAGTGTGCGCTTTATGATATCCGGATTCATCTCCAGAAAGTCCGCCGCCCATTTCAGTTGGGAAGACCGATGTTCGAAGAGGAGATCCATGGCCTTTTGTACTGCTTTCCAGCGCTCACGCATGCCCTCAACGGTATATTGACACTCAGGGTTATAATCGGAATTCGCCAGCTCTGGGTAGTCTGGGGCGCCAAATTGTGTCAGATCCGTCTTGATCCAGTGCCAGTAAAGCCTTAAATGGATGCGCCGGCGCATTCAAAGTGTGAAGTCTCTGTGCTTTTCCGGTGGAAGGTTGTGGATATTTAACGCGAGAAGACCGCTGAGACTAAAAGAGCGAGACTGGTTCCCATCTAAAAACTCCTTATATGAAACCAACTTCTGAACCTCATCTTCGCAAATCTCCTGGTAAACCTGGGCTACAACTCTGGTGTTTTCGAGGGCTCCGGGATCAGAGAGATTGAAAATGGCATTGCAGAGTGGATGTGACGAGATATAACCATCAATTCGTTCATTTTCCATACAGAGAAGCTTCATGATATCCCATACTCGTAGACCGTCAATGATCTGATGTGCGAGTTCGGTCGGCACTGTTGTTAGGCTGTCCGGGATGGAGCCCATATTATCCTCAAGATTGCGCTACAATGAAAACGAATGGAGGATTCAAGTGCGAAATGAGACGAGCCTATTGCCTGCCACTAGCTTCTTTTCGTGACTCAGTTAGCGCGACTTTTGCGCACCGCGCACACCCTGGTCAACGACTATCCCTAATTGGGGTTGCAAAGAACAGGCAACATCGCGCGAAAACCCCCCTTGAGTCATATCAATCCGGTCGTGTGAGTACGTCTCATTTTCTCTGAGTGAATATCAGGGTAAAAGGCTCTTCGAACAAGATTCAGAATGGAGTTGGAAGGTGCTGGGATGACCGCACCACGCGAAAAGACCAAATCTGCAGAGAGAAGAGATTACCCATACACTAGCTATACTGTCATTGTCCACTCCAAGTGCGCTATTAAATAAAATACCCCGGCACATTACAACATACACCCCAGATTGAAGTATCAAGAGCCACCGGCTAGAAAGATGTAACAGCATAATTGCCTGAATGGTCCTTTGTTCCCTTCCTCTTATTGTCACCGCGGTAGGAAGATAGAATCAGCGCTATCATAAACATTCTCAATGAAGTTCTCATAACTCAACCAGGCGGTATCATCAGAAGCGGTCTGCAAGGCCGGGTCAGTGGGATCCATTGCATCCCACACATTAGGCCATGGCACCGGCGCAAAGGAAGGAGGAACATCCGCGACCTGCACATTTTGAAATTCCTTGATAGCCTCTGCCATATCAGGGAAGTCCGTAAAGGTTTGCTGTTCCGTCTGCGTCGGGCAGAACCCAGCAGAGAGATCTTCGATGGTATTTTGCGACATGCCTTGACGCAAAACATCATTATCCAAGAGTTCATTTCTCCGCGCTTTTGCTTGTGCCATCAGCCTTTCCATCGGTTTCCAGAGCATTCCCTGCTGGGAATCCGCAATGATATACCGCGAGCGCTGGTAGACGTCATCAACGAGAGTCCAGTACTTTGACATCACCGGGGGGTCTTTGCAGACACACAGCTCGGCAATTGCGACTGCTAATGCATGCCATGGAACCCACATTGAGACGTACCATCGCCAGGCCGTAGCACCTGGGTAGTTATACGCTTCTTGTGACCATTGGAGATTATCCGCGGCTATCTTGAGGAGTGCGTTGTCGTAGATCCTGGGTGGGGTGAAGCTCCTGCTACGTTGCAGCGGACGAAGACTGGCGAGTTGGAGCCAGCTACCCATGACGGCAGCTGTTTTTAGGGCATACCATTGAAAATTTGACAATTCAGGTCTGCATCCTCGTAGCAGATCCGATGCTCTTTGCTGAAAGCCTTGAACGGCCTGATGCCGTAGACTCATGATCGTCACGGTTGGCTCGGTCATATCTGAGAATGCGAGGGATCTTGTTACGAATGTGGCTGCTGCTATGACCAAGGTGTGCGTCATGTCTGTGAAGGCGCCGCTGGTGCAATGGGATATCGGTCCTTCCATGTTGGGCCATATCTCCTCATCGTTGATATTCGCCGGTTGGTTGTAATCAAGCCATGCTGATTGCATCATTGGCTCGGATGCCCTGTCTAGGGAAGCTGCTACGTCGATGACTCCGATACCTAGCCATGTGCGTTTTCGCATCTCGTGCTCGAATGGACGAACGGCAAATGGCGGTTCGGGGACGTGAAGAGATAACGCTTGGGCTACTCGCAGCGCCATGCTCAACATAGTCCAAACTCTTCGACTTTGGTCTTGAGACCGTGCAGCAAGCTAGAAGCGGTTAGACGAGACAAATTTCAGACTAGGAAATGAGGACCGTGGTGGTTGGATTTCCTCACCAGCGATATAACATAGGCTTGCAGAACGGTGAGATCGTTTGTTGTGACAAAATCTGCCTTTGCAAGGGCGGCTTCAGTTGCCTTTTGGAATTCTGCAACGATTTCTTTCTTTTTCGCGCTGAACATTGACTCGCACTCTGTATCATCAAGAGTACACACAGCACAAAGATTTATGGCCGATGCAAGTGTATCTGGTGCTTGATGACCCTGCTCGTAGTCAAGGTAGGGCTTGCCATCCTTCAGAAACTCTTCCAACGAAGGTCGATGTAAAATTTTGAAGATAGGATCGACGTTGCGGAAGTAGATATCGCACAACCTACGACTAAGCTGAGCTGAAAGGTTAGAGGCTCTGCTGGGGTGAGGCGAGTCTGACGAGCTTTCAGGACTTTCTGAGCCCACGAGGGATGTTCCGAATGTAGAACCGGGGACATTCACATCACAGGAATCATCTTCTAGACGGCCGTCTAGCACGCTGCGCAATTCATGGGTCTATTTATCATGTCTTGAATTAAATCACACCCGCGATCTAACACCTGGGCAGGTCCTACGGCTTACCTGTTGCACGATATCCTCCCAGAAAGATTTCCCCATATAAGCAATTGAAGGCCGGGGGAGATGCGGCTGACTTGCATCGGGCAAAATATGAAGCACCTCATCCCGTTTGTACCAGGTAGCGGGATTAGTAGTGCTGGCCTCAGCCACCTCATCCTGCTTTATATTCGGCCATGAAGACTCGGAATCATTTGTGTCAGATTTGGATGCAATAAGCCGCTCATTGGCGACTTCCTGTAGAAGTTTCTCAAGTCTCGCAACCCGCTCAGATAGATATTTATCGGACCTCATCCGCCCAGCAGTTTTCTGCGTGCGGCCTCGTGGGAGACGCGCACGTTCCACTGGAACGCACACGAGACCCAATCTCTGGCAGCCTGCGCAGGGATTGGATTTGTCACATTTCACTTTGCGCTGGCGACATGCCTCGCAGGTGAGTCGGACCCGTGGTGCGGAGGAACGAGAGTGGGTTGTTGTCCCGGCTTGGCCCATGGGATCGGCCATTATCCTGCAACCCCTGCGCACAGTGAGATGGTTCTAGCGATATGTTCGTAATGCGATTGGATATGATTGATCGAATGTCCTGAACCATGGACACCCTTGTACAACATAGACCATGCATCCAAAGCGCACATCTTGGAGTTGAGGTTCTCCTTTGGCCCCCTGGGCGATAGATCCACAATGTTAGCTCCCATGGACCAATCACAACCTGTTATAGTGAATGCGGTTTCTTTCTTGGTGATCCAGAGATTGGTGAAAAAGGAAAACTACCATTGAAGTGAGCAAGTACAGGTCTAGAGCAACCTGGTCAGTGAAAGGGGAAGATGCGAGTTCCAAGTTCTTCGGGGCATCGAGGGAGAGCCGGGCATCAACGGCATCAACATCCAGAAACCCACCGACTGGCTGAATTGGAGTAAGCCACTAGGTACTACAACATAAGTAAACAAAGTGACAGCACTATCCGCCCAGGTCTAGATTCCGATATGGACCAGTACCAACCCATCTTCTGACTGCATCAAAATCAACATGATTGGTTGTCATCTACATCAATGCATAGCGGACAGCCCTGAAACGATCAGATAGTTGAAATTGCGATAGAGCATTGAACAACAAACCAGGAAGACTGGAGTCATACTGAACTCATATCACATGTGCACGCTATATGTTTCTAGTTCGGCCTGCGTTCCCTTGACCCTCGCCCTTTGGTCTGAATGAAATGGCCGATCCTGGAATCTGGGTATCTCTCACCGGTTCACATTCGAGTGCCAAATTACCAGATACGATTATCATGAAGCAAAACAGCAATTTTTGTCGACACAGATTGAGTATCACGGTTCGTTCATAACGGAGCTCACGCGGCTTCCTTCTCCGCGGTGGAGGTCTCCAGCAACATTGGCATTGAACCGAGGTTGAGGCGAATTACATATTCAGAGATCCATCTCACGAAGATCGTTGCCTGAAAAAGTATTGATTGAATGGTTCTTTCACAAATTTGGGAGAGGGCCCCTCAGTGGAACATAGGGTTTGGTGAGTGATGGCATTAGGGGTAAAAACTCGTAACGACCGAAATATTGTATTCTCTCCCGAGGGTTCCTAGAAGAGGCATTAATAATGTTCTCGTACTATTTTAATACGCTGTATAACTCTTTAAGTTTTGTCTTCTGGTTCCCTTGCTCTCGTGCAGGAGTATTTCATTCGCAGAGCACTCGGCTAAGGTCCAATGTTATACTTCTGCAGAACTCTCTTATAGATCGCCGATCAATTATCAATCTCATACTCCACCTCCAATTGCAATCCTGTACATCATCGACTGAAATGTAGATAATCGAGCACTAGCACCATTAAATAGTCCATGCTTTTATTGAATCGTCGATTTGGTGCACATCCCATAACACCGTGCACACGGAAATGCTTCGGAGCACATACCTAAGTGGGCTTACGGCAACATGTTTCAGATCAGCGTTCAGAATTTTACCCATCTCGGAATGCGTGCGGAGTATCATGATGCTACTACCCCTAGAGCAGTAAAAATATTCGGATGATCGAACGATATTCCCGAACTTCCCGAATTACGAAATTTCCCAGGCTCCAGACTTGTGTCTTGGCACAGGCCTCACCTCGAAATGACAGGATCAGTACGGTGTAAGGATCTTTTGCTCTGGGTATGTTGGTGAGTGATTGGTGTCCGCGGACAGTGATTGCACGCTATTGGTTTGACCGGCAGCCACTGATAGCGCCATTGAACCAGGGATCATGGAAAAGTGCACTTCATGGAAAAGTGCACTGACAAGCGAAGGAAAAAGTGGAGAAGTGGATTCTCGTTGGATTCCATCCTCCGTACTCCTCCCTGCCTAGTTATTTCTGCTTGGCTTTCCCACCCCCAATCTTGATCGGTGTGATGTGTGATGTTATTGATCCTGCCATGACCACCATACCCCGTACTCCGTACAAGGGTTGCCCATGCACCTTTCAGGGCACATGCATGTGGTACTTTCGTTCTATGTACCCCGAACTCCGTATTCTGCATAGAGTCGAGACCATGGAGACAAAATAGACGAGATAGGGGGGGGCAGAACTTCCTAATCCAGGGCTCGGGTACCATGGATCGCGGACCGGCTAAACTGCATTAGAGTTAAGCGTAATTGAAGCCTCTCAAAGTTGCGATGTCCAACCCTAACGGCCATGTGGATTCCATGTGCTCCAGGACTGAACTGTAATCTCCTCGGAATATGCAGGGGAAGAGGAAGACTCGTGGTCATACTTGGAGAGTGTGGTGCTGTTCACCATGGTCACGATCCGGCCGGAACTTGCGAATGGATATTTGTATCCATGGAGTACTCCGCAAGATTACGGGCCCGCTAATATATTGTGGCTTTGACTCCCACGCTGTCGGGACAAAGAAATAGTCCCGAATTGTATAGTGCATTACATATCAAGTGGGATAGACCTCCAATGGGTTGATCGCGACGGAAGCCTAGGCTGAACGGTGATCTTCGTATTAGTCGCATAAGATCATATCCTCTTATCATTTGCTCCTCTCACTTTTCTTTGTTTCCTCCGTGAAAGACAGTCCCATTTCCATTCCTTTGTCTTAAGCGGGCCATTACCCACGCTCGCCGGCATCCCGAGAGCCTCAACCTCGAGCACTTGCAATCCGGTGCCCAGATACTTACTACATTTCAACGAGGCTTTGCAGTTTTTACTCTCTTTTGGATCCGATTGGATTCACAGTTTTGAAATTCAAATCAGCAGTCTTTACATGGAACTAGGCCGCCGTTCTTTATATACGCCTTCATGACAGAATGACTACACTATCCACACCCCGCGGTCACCAGGCCCTCGCCGTCAGCATTGTATTTACAACTCTGGCTACTGTTATTACTGCAGTCCGGATATATACACGAGCATGTCTCGTGAAGCAGATGGGAGCGGACGACTATGTCATCCTAGTCTCTCTCGCTTTCTCATGGGTCTTCTTCGGCCTGATGATCGGCGAAGTGTTCCATGGCATGGGTGAACATTACAAGAAGATTCCCTTCGAGATCTACAAAACCCAGATGATCGTAAGTTCAGTCGTGTTGCTATAGAGTAATCGCCGCACTATAAGCACATTATAATTAACATGATACAACAGTACTTCTGGGCCACCGTCCCTACCTATCAAACAAGCCTCATCAGCACAAAGATGTCAATCCTTCTCCAATACAAACGAGTCTTCTCCACACCCCGGATGCGCCTGGCCTGCTGGATCCTCATCGGATTCCTAGGCGTCTACGGCTCCTGGACCATCGCCAGTGCCTGGGCCAACTGTGTCCCTCTGGCGAAGTTCTGGGATGACACAGTCCCAGGCTTCTGTTTCAATAAAAAGGCGCTATGGTTCTCCAACTCCGGCATCCACATTCTCACCGACCTTCTAATCCTGGTCTACCCAATGCCAGTCCTGAGATCTCTCCAACTACCAAAACGACAAAAGCTCGCTCTCATGGCCGTCTTCGCGCTGGGTGGATTGTGAGTCCAATGCCTCCCTCAGATCAAACCCATACTAATACTCCCTTAGTGTCTTGGTCACAAGTGTCCTCCGCCTTCAATCCCTCCTCGTTATTTCCAACTCAACCGACCCAACCTGTACGTCTCACACTCTACACCCCAAAGCCCAATTCTAACAATCCAACTAGATGACAACGTCGGCGCCGCAGCCTGGTCCGCCGTCGAATGTAACGTGGCAATCATCTGCGCCTGTCTCCCCGGTACACGCGCTTTCCTATCCAAGCTTCTCCCCCACATCTTCTCAACCCGGAGCAACGGCTACCGCAGCAAACCCACCGGCCCTTCACATAACATCTTGACCGGTCACGGGAACACGGTCCTGGCCTCCGTCGTCGGTGGACGTGATCCGGGATACGATCATGATCTGGAAGAGCTGTCACCGTCCGGTTCTTACAATAGCTATTCCAAGGAGCAGGTGAAAGGGGCCTCCACGCAGATCAAGGTTACGACCAATGTTACGATGGAGAGTACTTCGCATTCGCAGAATCCTGCTAATGATGATGCGGGGAGTACGAAAGGGTTGGTTACAAAGCACAGCTTTTGAGATATTATGATTTGGGATTTGGGATTGGTTCGTTCTTTACATTTGGTTTTTCTATCATACCTTCGTTTGTGTATGGCGGGTTCTTGTGTGTTGTTTCTCGTCTTATATACTCCTGGTCTTTATGTGGTGGTCTTTTGTGCTTTTATCTGGCGATGATATATACCCAATTACAACGGGCGAGGCTGTGTCAGAGACACGGCGATAGCTTTATTAATATCATGCTTCTACCTATGTCTCATAGATCCATGGAATGGCTCCTTTCATGGATGAGAGGGTAAATTCTTTTCGTTGTCAAAATCTGGGGTTTATTACATCATCTGGAAAATCATAGAACCAAAACACAGAATGCCTGCCTATAGGCATATACTGCTCCACTACAAAGTGTTATAGCAGTATCAGGTCTGCAACATTTCCAACCACGAGTTCTGGGGTATAAATCAATTGTGAAGACAAGTGTACATATGCCTAGGTGAACAAAAAGAGCTGATCTGTCAGCATGAATGAGACCTGCCCATTGTACATTCGGAAGCCGCCCACGAGTCAAAAAATCAAGGTCTCGTGAAATGGGAGATGCAGAAGAAAACAGAAAAGGAAAAACGGCCTCAAGACAAGGATCTCAAAAAGATGAACACCGTTATGTGCAATGTGCAATCAGTCATGGAATATTCATTCAATCAGCAGATGTCATCACGTATGCAAATCCTAGAAACTTGAATTGCCCATTGGGGAAAATCCTCTACTCCCAAACGTTGGAGAAGAGGTCGTCAGAACCACCAAACCCGCCGGAGGACTTGTTATTTGTGGATGTAGAGGTAGTGTTGGAGACCGGTGCGGCGCTAGCCCAACCACCAAAGTCTTCGTCTGCTGCCACAGTAGGTGTGGGCTTGGAGGCAGCGCTGGGCGCACCCCAGCCGCTGCCTAGATCGTTCGGGGTCAAGGTGTCAGGAACCTTCATCATGGATGCGGTTGAGGCTGCAGGAGCAGGCGATGGGGTAGGGTCGGGCGTGCTCCATGCGTTGCCACCCCATGGATCAAGACTTGCAGACATCATGCTGGCTGCTGCGGCGTTCGCAGCATTGGTGGCAGGTGCTTTAGGAGGAGCAAGAGGCTGACTGGGGGGCGCGGAGAGATTGAATGCAGATCTCATTTCCTGCTGAGGAGATGTTGCTGTGGACTTCGGAGGTGAAACCGTGGAAGCAGGTGCAGGAGCAGCCGAAGAGAATCCAAACAAGTCGTTAGAAAGGGATGACGATGGAGGGTTAGGCTTAGCAGTCGGTGAGGCAAACCCGCCGAATCCGAAATCTTGTCCGTTCGAGGACATAGACGTTGTTCGGGACTGGGGCTTCGGGGCTGACAGGGTTGGGGAGGCGAGGCTATCAAAGAAGTCGCCGCCCGCAGATCCCGCGGGCGATGTGACCTTCGGGGCGGCAGGGGTTGACTTGGCGCTACCAAAGGATGTGAGATTGGAGAATGGCGAGGGCTTATCGACCGGTTTGGCGGGTGGGGGAGAAGTGGTGGTTGGGAAACTCAGCCCACTGAAAGCGTCTGTCAGACCGCCCATATTAGATGAAGCGGAAGGGGCCGGAGGTGAGGCCATGGCACCAAAAGAGTTACCGCGTTGGTGCTGCACGGGCGGTGCAGGTTGCGGCTTGGAGTACAAGGACAAGATTGATTGCTTCAAGTCTGGCCGAGACATTCCGCTTGGTGCTGCAGGTGTAGATGCTGTGCTGCTCGGGCGACTACCGGTAGAAGGCTGCGTGCTACCAAAGAAGTCAAGACCCAGCAATGAATCATTGGGCCTGTGAGTCTTCACTGGCGCAGGCTGTGCTTGCCTCGGAGGCGCGCGTGGAGTAGGATCGGTCGTGCTAGGACGGGCCGGAGGAGAGATATCGTCGCCGAACAGATCAATCGAGGCTTGTTGACGGTGTACGGGGGGTTGGCTGGGGGCAGCGACTCGTTGCGAAGCAGAACGTTCAATCTTTGCTTTTTCCTGTACAACGGCAAGGGGCTGATAGGTCAGTGGTTGCTGCGCGGTGAATGGTTTGACAATCAACTACTCACCACGTCGTCATCGCCGTCATCCAGCGTCGAGGGGTCTGGCATTCCACCGTCCATTACCCAACGCTTGCTTTCGTACTTGGTCCGGATGAAGTTCTCAATTTTCCTATTGCCAGCAAGTGTCAGAATCCATAGCCAAGGGGGAAGTGCTATTCGAATGCACTTACGCATCTGACGGAACGTGACCGGGTGCCAATTTTGCTTCCCAGTATCTGTCTCCAGTTAGCCCCTTGTACGGCGTGGGGGGTCAATTAGGCGCGACGAACTTATTTGCTCTCCCATTACCCCATCTCACCACACTCTGAAGTTGTTCATCGGTCCAGGCATCGAGATCCACGGACTTGACTCGGCTGATATGTGTACCCATACCCCTGTGAATACCCGAGCACCGAATGCAGACAAACACACCAAGGTTCCAGGAAGCCCATCGCGGATCTATTGGAAGAAATATCAGCCTGTGAACCCCGATAATTGCCCACGGAGAGGAGGCCAGCGTAGGCGCAAGTCTAAGGAGGGGATGGGGACGACTCACGCTTGTTCCGTTTACAGTCGGCACATATCTTGTTGGGTTCAAGTTTCAGCAGACTCTTGATAGTCTGTGAATTCTGGGCAGCTTGGCCCGGAGTAGGTCGCCGAGACATAGTAGCAGCGATTCAAGGATCGATGGTGAACGGGTGAGGGAAACAATGATAGCAACCTAATTGTTCTGAGGTGGCGGTCGGCAGAGTTGCGGCCTAAGGCGGCCATAGACATACGGATAGGGGAAAATGCCACTTACGCAGTTTGATATAAAGTGAGCATGAAGTCACTAGCCATACATAATAGATCTTTGAGTATTGACGGCATCGCATATGAGCTTTGATTTGACCTGAAGAATGAATTACAGTAAAGATCTACAAAATGTGGTTGGTGCACTCCAAACGACGCCTCCCGTATCATGCATGCCGGCCTTTCTGCAGCCTTGTCCGCGCAACATTTCAATATTCAATGAACCACATAACAATCCTTTAAGCCTTAGCCTTTGGATCCTTCGCAGCACTTGCATCTTCTGTGAAACGTAGACTAACACTGTTTACGCAATGGCGCTCATTTGTAGGAGTGGGATATCCCTCGCCTTCAAACACATGGCCCAGATGACCCCCGCAGTTGGTGCAGACAATTTCGGTCCGCTTCATGCCAAATGTGTTATCAACATGTCTGGTCACAGCACCTGGGATAGAATCAAAATAGGCTGGCCAGCCACAGCCAGACTTGAACTTGTGATCGGCAGTGTAAAGCGGCGCATCGCAACCAGCGCAATTGTAGACGCCTTCTGATGGGTAATGGGAATCGTATTCACCGGTGCCCGCACGTTCAGTACCCTTTTCCCGGAGAATGCGGAATTGCTCTTTGGAAACTGAGGTTAGCACAGATCATACATCGTGTATAGATCGATTGAAAAATCTCATTATGATACAAACCTGGGTTTAGAACAGCTCTCCACTGGTCTTCGCTTCTCTGGTCAGGGTGCGACATGGTTTCGGCTTGATCTTCAGGACTGCGATTGGAGCTGAAAAAGGCACTGAAGAATGGGATTGTAGGTGCAGCTCTGAGAGCTTTGGTGCTTGGTTTCGAATGAGGGGTTTTGCGCGCAGAGTTTGATAGAAACCGGGAGGAGCAAGATGCCGGGGTAGGCCGGATAGGGATGGTCCGGAGGCTAGAAAGTGGGTTGGTATTGCGAGCTATCTGGGATCGCATGGAGAAGGGGTAAGTAATCTTGAGAGAGATCTGGGGAGTAGCAAAAGAGAAGTGAATAGTTGTGTAGAGAATGAGCTGAAACAGATACGAGAGTGGGGTGAGTTTAATCTTAAAATGGGCAGCATGGGATCTTTACGTCATCATGCGGGGAGCCAGGGCTGGCTGTCGGGGACTATACAAGGCCTAGACTGACACACTCAATAGCTATTTCTTAAAAACAATAATAGCGTTCTGTGAATGACTTTTGTAGCCTTTTTAGAAGCTCTACGTGCAATATACTACACTTTGCTCTTAGTGCCGGTGATTCTTTGAAAATGTTGTGTTTATTTCAAATAGCTCCCACCTAGGAAAACTCCGGCAGTGCAGGGTATCTCAACAGCAAAAATCTGAAATGTAGCAAAGAAGGAAAATCAGGAGTAAATAAAAACCAGCAAATTCCAGAGCCTCAGCGTCGGCTCACTCCAGTCACCAGCATGGAGCCCCGGTTCAGCTCCACGCGCCACCCCTCCTTCAGCAACATGTTCCACACGGCGGGTCCAATATGAGACTTGCGGTCGAGAGAGTGGTGACCAACGCCGCACACAATATTGAACCCGCCGTGGGCATTGCGACCCCCGCCCCGGACATATTTTTGGTCTCCTAGACCGTCCCACCACGCCTGAACTCTCTCGCGGGCGATTCTGACCGCGTTAGCAACAGTCACTCCATGCAGGTCCAGGTCACAGGGCGATGACTGGCGTGCCACCAATCGGTCAGATGCAGTTGCCAAATGACGCATTGCGAGCTGGCGTTGCTCGTTCCCTACCTCTCGGTAGTATGCAGAGGCACCCCCGTAGAGAGGGTTTGACCTGGCACGGCGGGCAGACTGAGAAGCTTGAGCCAGCGCGGCCGATCTGGCTGCGAAGTGAGAGCTGGCTGCAGCGGCCGCTTCTTCGAAGTTCATGAAGTTCGAAGCGCCGTCGGCAGGCTGCATTGGGGCAATGTTTTCTTCTTCTTCGTTGTCAATATTAACTGGGGAGGAGACGAATGTAATGATATTTGACGCTGGAGTGATAGCAGGGCGAGTTGCCAAAGTCTCAGCTAGCTCACCAGCGGCTTGGAGATCATTTTTTGCAATTTGAATCAAGCCAACCAGAGTGGTGGGGTGAATGCCGGGGTAGTGGTCACCAAGCTCCCCCGCTTGTGTGACCAATACAGGGTCATCCTCGATCTCATGGATGTCCTTTGGTGCATGAGCCTGCGCCAAGACCCGGATTGTCGCACAGAGTGACATTGAGTTTGCATGATAAGTTGATGCAATTTTCTCCCTCTGCAAAGCGCAAGCTCGTGCCGAAAGGAAATCAATATCCTTCTTTCCAGTCTCCCATTTGTTGGTGGACGTGTTATTCGTGGATTGGGAGACCAGCTCAGCTCGACGCTGCTGCTGTTTCTTATTCTTCTTCCGAGACTTCTTGCCTCCGCCGTTCTGGTCCCCTTTGGCTTGGAAGCCATCAATCGACTTGGGAACAAATGATTGATTGTCGCGGGCCACCTCTCCGGGGGTTTGCTGGGGCATTTCACTAGCAATCTGTGTCTCTTCAATGAATGCAAGATTGAGCAAAACATCCATTGCACGGCTCAGGTTATCATGACAATCCTCAAGAATGCGCTCAGCTTCCAGACGGGTAATACTTGGGAACATGCTGATCAAGTTTTGTGCCTTGTCAGCTGTGGTCATACCCAAAAAAGTATATGCAAGTTTGGATCCTTTAAGCTTTTGAGCATTCTGAGCAGCACTGTTAGAGTTGCCATTGTCCTGGTCAAGATGTTCAAGCGAGGGCCAGCTTGTAAGATCTGACTGTGGGGCATCATTCGGTGATTCACCGGTCAAAGAGTCTGAGGCGTCAGAACCGCGGAGGGTCGTTGTGCCTGTGGGGTCAAATGGAAGGTTCTCTTGCTCAACAGCAGATTCTTTCAACACGTCAAGGGTTTCACGCAACTGTGCCACCTGGGTGGGAATCGCCAGGTCAAAGTCGGATACAATTGCTGCAAAGAGGGCTGGGTCAATTGGTGGGCAGTAGGTGCCTTCGAGCTCCTAGTCAAACTAATGATCAGAAAAGTGCATGGCAAGCATAGCCACGTAGACAAGCATTGTTTTTGCGTGTACGAATATTTGTCGTGTGACATACCTTGAAGAGCTCATGGCTAGTATCCACCATGATTGGAAGCGCGAAAGCTGTGTAGGTTGGCTGAAGGTGTGAATCTCATTCCCTGCAAAGGGCTATGAGGTTGAATCAACGAAGTTTAAAGTTTGGTAGGAATATGTGATGGGAAAGTGGAAAAGTGGCTTTTTTGGTGATGAGGATCTTGATAGCTTCCGTGATAAGATAACGATTGAGATGTTCCGCTGCCCAGGTGGGCATGTGGACAGGGCACCAATAGAGTAAACGGAATGAGGTCACGTGTGTCTATCACGTGGGTGGGGTAAGACGAAAAAAGGTTGCATGTGTAGTATGTATCACGTGAATAGATAAGGGTATGACGTCAACAATGTGCGGCTCTTCAAGGGTTTTGTCGATGCGGAGGACAGAAGAGAGTTGGGTAGCGGCGTTCGAGACAGAGTAGTTTTGGCTCCAGATCAATAGCTGCTTGCGTTGAAAGATCCTATTTGATGTCAATCTCTTCTGTGATTTATGGCAAATTTATGCTGAAGCTAGAGTTTCTACCATTGCTCGATCTAAGTTACTTTATCTACAAAGTAACAGCATCTCTGATTGTTGCGACAGACTTGCTTAGAAAGATTGACCACTCAAATGAGCTACAATCTTAGCTCTCAATTCATCTAGTATTTGGATTCTTGATACCATTGATAAATCTGATCATTTGGAGCTGTAACTCCTATCTTCGTTAAGATCAATTGCCCGGAATGCCCTGGGGATAAGAGCCATTGGGATGAATAAAAATATCGACATGATCAAGCAGGGCAAGAAGCTACAGCGGTCTGACAGGATCACCAATGGAAACGCCAAATAGAAACTCCTGTGCTCTTTTTTGTATATCCATCAATAATTGACGTACCGCCCCAATGTGCATTGCCTTAATTTACATTAAGATATATATCTGCCTTACTTTATCATAGATGGTTTAATATGATTCCCTATATCGCGGTTAGGCGTTCTATTTATCTAGCTGGGACGCAGCACTCTTAAGAATATGCTGACCTCATTATGTTTGTTGATCTGCAGGCCGCCACTACAAAGCATCAAATACAAATGCCAAAAGTTTATACCTATAAAGGCTTGACTATGTATCTATATGAATTTGTACTATCATGTTCGGAGCCTCTGTCGGGATCTCGCCCCGGCTTACCCATTTACTTCGGTGCGTCACTCCGATATTCGAATGCTGATTGACTGGGTTATAAATAAGGAACAAGGTATATTCTAATATACACTTTGGAAATTCTATTGTCTTTACGAATCTTCTGAGTCTAAATTGGCAATTTCTGATGTCTCTCTGCTGTCTCCGAGTGAGTAGGACCGCAATCTCGGCGCGTTCCACCCACCATTTACGAAACTTTTCGAGTGCCAATTCAAATCCCATTCGGACAAACTCAAGAAGAAAGGAGTTCCTCTGCATCCTTCCTGACAACCCAAATGTGCTGGCTATCAGGAACCAGGTTAAAGCGTATGTATATTTTGGAACCAGTGGATGGATAGGCTCTAGCGCAGCTAATACTGAATACCAGAGCCCATTATGAAGGAATCAAACCATTGATAGCTTCTGGAAGACTAGTCGATGGCGGTGCTATATTTGAGAAGCATCCCGAAGAGGGTAAAGATGCCTTGTTCAAAGGAAGCGTGATTGTTTACTCCGGCCATAGTGCTGAAGAGGTCTGGTCCATTGTTGAGGCCGATATCTATGCTGCTAGAGGAGTGTGGGACCTAAGCAGAGCACAAATGTTGCCGGTCAGTGGACTACTTGAACTGGAAGAAAATATTAAGAAGATATAGGCTGATGAATTTCTAGTATGTTCCAGCCGTTCGAGAGCCTCTCCAATGACGAATATGGATGTCTGATATTTGTGCAAGTTCCGATAAGATCTCAGGTAGATTGATATGGTTACATCCATCTAAGCGATGTGTTACACATTACTAAATTCACATTGTGTTGCAAGGACTTGCAATTCGAGTCTCTACCGGTCATCCGCACAAGGTCTGGCAGCAGCAGTTTTCTGTGCTATCCCCAGAGGGATGTGATGTTACTATGTCCTTTCTTAGTTCGAACTTTGTTCAACATCAAACTCCATAGATAAGATGTCCTTTAAGCATACAGTAGCGTACATATTAGCAGTGGAGTTGCGATTAACCAGTGGTTGAGCTAAGCAAAAGGATTATCTATGTCATTTCAGGATTGGAATTATCTTGCAGGCTGTGCTTATTTTCGAATGCTGTATTCAAGGGTGTGGGAATTACAGTAACATTCAATAACCGTGTTCCAAGGGTGATACATATATAAGGCGTACGTACCTGTGGATATCAAACTCAAGAAGTTAAGATTCGCTCCCCGATAGACCGTTGGAGTCACACTAAAATCATGGCTGAATTACAATCGCAAAGTTCTGAAAGAGGATAGCTTTGACAGAAATCGCCATGGAGTTCGTGGTTGATTCATAAGAAGGCGAAGCGCTAAAAGCACAAAATTGGGAATCCAGGCCATAGTAAAGGAGACAGAGAAGGAAAACCCCACACGCTATGCAAAAACATAAAACAGGACACATAGCCGGACAGGAGACCCGGCCTGAGCCCCGAGCGAGTACAAAATGTTGCTCAGAAGGCGAAGGCCATGATGCCGTCAAACAGACACCGGAATTGAAAGAAACCTCCTATCCCAGGACACAGTTCAAAAATGCCAGCTGCTATTAAATGCAAATGAGAGTGCAATCATACGAACCCGCTTAGACACCTAGTACACGAAAACTATGGAAAACATCTGAAAGAATATAGGTAATGCATGAAAATAGGACAATGCGGCTTGAGTGTACATGTTCCAGGAACATCTAGAACCGACAAAAAGCATGGGTATTTCCGTGCGCTGCTGAAAACGAGAAAGCAGAATTGCGGGATGAGAAAGAGAAAGGAAACGAGTGAGGACGCCAGCCCCAGTTTCACCACATATCATCGTCGTCGTCGTCATCGAGTTGGACGTCGTCGCCAAAGGACGAGTGTCCATACTGGTAGTGTCCTTGATTATAAGATTGCCCATTTTCATAGCCCTGCTTGTCGCCCGCCGAATGGCTGCCGTAGCGATCATGCGAATCGTCGTCATAATCGTACATAGAAGAATCGTCATAGGTACTGTCTCCGTAGTGTTGCTGTTCCTGAGACTTCGCAGTCTGTTAATTATTTTGCTCTTCTCCAGGACGAGTCTGAATTTCGCTTACCTCTTGATATCGCTGATATTGCTGATACTCATCGGACTGATCTGTTGATTTTGACGATCTCTGTGATGATCCAGATGAAGCAACAGGCATCTGCGGGTGCATCTGTTGCACCTTGGCCAAATATGAGTACATGAAATTGCTCAGCAACACCTGAGAGTACAGCGCTCGCCGGGGATTTGCAAGTTTAATATGCGCCATGCGATAGATAGCACGCTCCTCCAAAATGGAGAAGCGGGTCCAAGGATAGTCGACATCAGCACGAAGTACTCGCATCGGAGGATCGGGAGATAAGTTCCGGGATGAATGTTTCCGGTGATGACCTTCAGAACTATGTTTCTTTCGCCCACCACCAAAGATGGAAGAGAAAATCCCATCTTTCTCCTTCTTTGAATCTCCCGACGCCCTTCTCACACTGTCTTTCCGTCGTTCTTCTTCTAACTTCGGATCGAGGCGATCTAAAACAAGGCTTTCGCGGCCCCGCGGGGTGCTATCGATGGATGACTGTAATACGTCCAGACGTGTGCTATCATGCGCTTTGTCGATTGTCTTTGATTTGGTCTTTTTCGATTCGCTGTCCTTCTCCTTCTCCTTCTTCTTGTCTTTTTCTTCACTGCCCAGCAACCATCCCCAGCTAGACTTGCGGCCACCTTCGGAGTCCTTCTTGTCTTTTGATCTCCTGCTTTCGGATTTTCGTTCTTCGGATTTGCGCTCTTCTGGAAGAGTAGGAATGAATGAAAGACTGTCAGTGCGGGTGCTATTGCCAGGAATAACCTGGGGGTTATTGGCAAAGTCATTAAGTGAGGATGTGGATTCGAGAGGTGGTTGGCGTGGAATTTTAGGGCGTTTGGGTGCGGGATCATGCGACGATGTAGATTTCGGTGGCGGTGTAGATGTAGCAGCACGATCCGATGACCGGCTACTTTGTGAAGGTGGACTCGGTATGCGGTTTTGTTCAGTGGCAGGGGGTGTTTCGATGATTGCAGGGATTGTTTGGTCGGCTGGTGCTACGTTCAACGTAGACCTACCATTTGAGCTGATGCGCGAGTGCCACTTCCGAGAGTTGACTGCATCCCCTGTCTCGGATCGGTCCGGAGGACTATCCTGACGGCCACTAGAGGCGGGTAAATCTTCCTGCTCGGCCTCGGGCTGATCGACGATAGCCTCGAATGTCGAAGTTGCCCCGGCAATCGGAGCATAAGCCGGGGTATGTGATGTGGCAGAGGAGGTTCGGGCCCGTGCCGCCTTAGGAGTAGGGTCAGTTGAGACACGACTAAATCCTGTGTCTTGAGAAGGCGGGACAAGCGGAGGCTTTGAATCACTTCCAGCAGATTCAGACAGTCCCCGTCCAACTCGTTTGGAGTAGGGCAATTTATCGCCTTTTTTCAAACTGCCTGCTTTCCTATATTGTGTACGTGTTGACCGACGTAGGCTGTTCCCCGGGGGCGCAGGCGGTAGAATCGGTCGGTCCTCGTTCCCTGTAATAGCCATGTTTTGGATACCGCGCAAGAGTGATTCTTTATCAACCGATTTCGTATCATCCACCAGTGTTTCCAGTTGTTGTAGATTAGGGCTTAGGATGCCATCACGTTTACTGGATTGAGAGCGTTGACGTTCCAGCCGATCCGCGCCATCTGTATAACCCGAGGAATTGTCAATTTGCCTCGATAGCATAGACCGTTTGCGATGTAGACCACCTGCCGACCCTGGGCGCTCGAGGCCCAACGTTGAATAGTCACCGGATCTGCGCTTGATGTGGTCGGCCTTGCTCTCGAGGAATGATTTGAACTCTTTCGGGGCCAGCTCGGGGTGTAATCGCGCAGGGACCCAGAATAGCCTAGAAGCGTCATCTTCGTCGGTCGAGGGGGAGGGTGGTGGAGAGAAGCCCGGGAGGTCAGGGTCGCCGGCAGCGGCCACATCCATTGACATGCGCCGAATCGCTGCGAGATTGTTCAGTTCCTGAGCGACAGCGGCCGGATTCGATTCATAGTCTATGTCGTTAAGAGGAAAGGAGGAGGTGGCAGTTTCCGAAGGCGAGCGTGTTCCATCGCCAGCTCCAGAATCAGAGTCCCGGTCAGGAGATCGGTTCGCAGTCGCGGGCCGTTGGTTTCCATGTGTGGATATCGTCTGGCTCTCTAACGAAGGGCGATGCAGTGCCGAGGACGGGGAGAGAGACTCGGATCCTACGGCCGTGCGCGGGATGGTGGTTATCGACTCGCCAAGTGGGGAAGTAATATAGCTCAGGCGCCTCGGATCATTGGGATCGTAGTCATCGTCATACATATGCCCGATAGCTTCCGTCACATGGTGACTAGGATCGCTAATCGACAAATGGGCGGCATGACCTCTCCGCGTCGCGTGCCCGCCAGCCTCGTGGGCACTCATGGAAGCCTGAACGAGGAGAAAATATTAGAATCAAGGATGCGACATGTCCAAGTCAAGATCCTATTCCGTAAATCGTTGGGAGGGAATCCAATTCACCCCCCCAAAAAAAGAAAGTGGTTGGGTCTGAGGGGCTTGAGGTTGAGGGGGGGGGGGGGGGTCTTCGATAACAAAAAAAAAAAGTCACGCCGACACGTCCAAGTATTCGAGGCCAATAAAGCGACGCACCTGCATGAGAAGCCAGTTGCACGATAAACAACGAGGTCAAAGACGGAGCCCAAAGGGCGGAAGCTCAAGAGGAGGGTCTCAATGTACCACCTTGGATAACGAGGAGGAACGGATCATCGAAGCGGGGGAAGAGGAATGGAGACAAAGAACCGAGAGCAGCGTAGTGACTAGACATTCGGACACTACCGAGTCCAAGTGAGCGTCATGGGGCAGTGGGAAGGGAAAGAGAAGAACAGAGGAATGAGGGTGGGAGTGCTAGCGGGCGGAGAGCAGAGAGGGAGAGTGCTGACTTCCGCAGCACCTGACATATTAGCCTCTTCCATATGATTTTATATTAAGAGCTTCGGTTTACTTCAGAGGCTTTTCTTTCTGATTTACATCGTAAACCCCTTTAGTCCCTTTCATAAGAATTGCGGCTCCACTTAAACCGGGGGGATGGTCCATGGACGATCGGTTGGCAAGATCTACACGTTCTTTGCTTTGCGTTCTCTTTCTCCTGTCTTTGCTTCAGTGACACGGAGTACATTCCTTTGGTTCGAATGCTAACATTGGATGTATAAGAAGTGGCTAGGTACTACCTAGAGGTACATTCCACTTAAGCTGACTTGCAATATATCGAGTCGTGACACCGCGTTCATGCACCTCATGGGCTGAAAGGACCACCTAGGTATCGAAGAACCTCGTACTAATTACGTTCACATCTAAAAGAGGCTCAAAGGCTTGAACTGACGTAGCGGGAAGTTTCAAAACACACTGAACGTATGTAAGCTACTACACTGCTTGGCTTTATCTATGATCTCGCCAAGTATATAGGTAAATAGAAAAAGGGACTGAGGTTCAACTCCGCGCAATAATCTTTACGAGTCTCGGTTGAGAATGTAGATTGTGTGACTTTATTCGGTCCTCCCCGGGGCACTGAACATACTTGTGGGATATGCTCTACCTTAACAGCCCTCAAGCTGTGCAAATGTCCCGAGTCAGCAATGACACGAGAAGACCAGGCTAGAACCTGAATGATCGTTACCAGCTGCAATAGACACGAGGAAGGCATGTGATTCGCGCTGAAATGATACATAATGCGTGATTGAACTCAAACGGTTAGGCCAGGCCGCCCAAATGGAGCTGAAAGCTGCATCCAGCCTAAGAGATAAGAAACCTATGAAGAATACCGATGGGTCGAACTCTGGAGTAAATCGCAATCAAATGGGAGTATGCTCTACATTAAACTGAAAAGATCAAAGATAACAGTACCCCCAAGGTCCCCAAGGAACAAAGGACCGAAGCATGAGAACGAGAAAACTCCGCGCTGAAAAATGTAAATGACACCGACCCGATTGAAGTAAAGAAGTTGAAAGAGTAGAGAAGAACTTAACGAGTCCGCAGACGCCAGGATATATGAAGGGCATGAGTTGAAGGAAATGTATGTTCATCAAGCCCCAGAGAAATGTGCATCAAGAGGTCATCACAGTATGTGCTGCATGGGCCAGCATTGAACAGACACAGACTTATGAGGTGTCGACGTAGTTGCTAAAATTGCGTGAGTCATTAATCATCGAACTGAAAAGAACGAGTTACTTACCTGGGGAAGATGCCAACACGATCGCCAATGCGACCAGTCCACCAATCTTCGGCCTTTTCCGTCCGCTTGATGATGGTAATCACCTCGCCTTTCTTGAAACCGAGATCCCCTTCTTGATCAGCATCGAACGTGTAGAGGGCGACGGCTTGATCTGATCGCAATTGGGCTGCACCGGTCTTTTGCTGGAAGACAGGCTTAGGTGCAGTTGGACGGGTTGGTCGGCGGTCGGAATAGACGTAGTCTTCCTCAAATGGCGCAGTGTTGCTTCGGTTTCGCCCATAGCCATCATAGGAATCACCGGTAGGGGCGCGGTTTGTAGAGGAACGACCAAGGTTCCCCGTAGGTCGATCATAGACATCATCAGCCCATGTGTTCGCGCGGCGTGGCTTGTCACGGTAATCGTAGTCGTCGCTGGTATTGGACCTGCCCCGCTGGACACCTTGGCCGTAGGCATCGCCCCTTCGTCCCTCCCAAACCACATCATCATGGCTTTCATCATAGACAGGAATGTCATTGTACATGGCATCACCATATGCACGTGCATTTCCTTGGAAGGCGCGCGAGTTCAAGACGCGCATCAGGGCATCAGCGGCTGGCGGTGGGCGAATGCTGCCGGTGAGAAGCTGGTTGGCAGAGACGCGACTGCGATAAAGTTTCTCGTTGGCATCTTTGCGTTCCACCAGCATACTACCTTCCAAACTGACACCAGCGAAAAGGCCCTTGGTTTTCGAGTATGAGAAAACCGCCGCGACACCCTTTGTACTGGCTGCACCAGCAGCCTCGGCATTTCGGCCGATCGGTCCAGCAGCAAGCGATACATTTCCACCCAATGTTAGAGTTCCGACCTGCGAGAATGTGCGGACAGCGGCGGCATCATTGAGAATGAAGACGAAGTCGGTCAACTCGAATCCAATCTGTCCTCCAATTCCGGCACCGGCAGTCGCAATAGCCGAAGGGGCCGACCAGGTGCCATCGCCAAGGCGGGCGACAACGATACCGGATCCAAAGCGACCGGAGCCGAGGAATCCAGCTTTGAGGACTGTCAAGACCGCAAGACCCTAACGACCAACATTAGTTACCCCGATGTAATTTCCCGCCGAGATATGACAAGTCTCCTACCTTAGCACCAGCCAAAATCTCCGGAGGGATGACCTTATCAGGACCAAATGCCTGTCTAGGATCAACGAATGAGGTCAGGATTTTGGCAGCCTTCTTGCATTCGCCTGCTCGGAGAACATTCACGGTCAGCCGGGTACGCCGCACATGCGGGGAAGTGGGCTTCTCGAGATTGAGGAAACCTACTGCTCATAGACGAGGGGAGCGGATTGTTGATCCCGAGAGGCATTTTGGCGGTAATTGTCGAGGTGAAACTAGAACTCGACTCAGGGATGGAGTGAGGAGAAATGAGGAGGCCGTTTGATGGTCAGGTTAGTCAGTGGGGTGTGGGCCTGATGACGGCTGACGCGGGACACCGGTTCGTTGGAGGCTCAAGATGTATTTTAACGGAGCAATGTATACTCCGTAAGCTATGTTACAATCTATTGCAGAATACCCCGAGCAAACAGTACTGGATAAAAAACTGATTGGTAGACTTGAAGTTCTAGTAAACTGCCCATTTTGTCTCAGTCTCTTAGAGTGGCGCAGCGGAGAGAGGGTAGCTTGGCAACTTGAGGACTTATGGGCCTATACAACAATGGATATCTCGTGTGAATACCTAGGTACCGAGACTACCGCTAAGACTAGTTCTGAGTATTGAATTTGTTGAAATTGTAGGAAAAGAGTATAAATTCAAGTTTGTACAGATCATGTACTCGGGAAAGCTATGGTACCTACATGTAGGTACTTCCCACGTGAAGATGGCTCAGGCGCCAAGGCCTTCTGTTATCGCATCACCATCGTCGCGATCAAGCTTGGACCTACCCACCCCCAGACATTTCTGAAAGTCAAGGTCATGGTTGGGTGATCGTTGATTGTCGACTCGCTGAAAGCGTAAAATGGCATTAGGTATGTGATTCATCTCCATTTGCTATAATCATAGCTGACCAGGCAATTATCCAGTTCGCATTTGCGTTTGCGGCGATGAGGGTACTGGCAAGTCCAGCCTCATCACCTCGCTCGTCAAGGGTGTCTTTGTTACGAACAAGATTCAGCCAGTTCTCCCCCAGATCCATATCCCTCCCACTCTCGGAACTCCCGAAAATGTAACCACCACCACCGTTGTCGATACCTCGGCCCTTCCACAGGAACGGAACAATCTCGCACGCGAAATCCGGAAATGCAACGTCATATTGCTCGTATATTCCGATCACTACAGCTATGAACGGGTAGCTCTGTTTTGGTTACCATACTTCCGCTCATTGGGGGTCAATGTCCCGGTGGTTCTGTGTGCCAACAAGTCCGACCTGGCGACAGGTCACAGCGAGACGCGAGTGGTTGAGGAGGAGATGCTGCCTCTGATGACTGAGTTCAAGGAGATTGACTCTTGCATCCGCACTAGTGCTCGTGAGCATCGAAATGTCAACGAAGCCTTTTTCGTTTGCCAAAAGGCTGTTACCCACCCAATCGCGCCGCTGTTTGATTCTAAGGAAGCTGCTTTGAAGCCCGCCGCAGTAGCAGCCTTGCAAAGGATATTCTATCTGAGCGACAAAGATCGGGATGGATATTTATCAGATAAAGAGCTCAAGGATTTCCAAATCAGGTGCTTTTCAAAGCCTTTGAACGACGCTGATCTCAATCACATCAAAGAGACCATCCAGAAGAGCTATCCGGAATCGGTAACAGAGTCAGGCATTGATTGCCAGGGCTTCATTCATTTGAACAAATTGTACTCGGAGAAAGGAAGACATGAAACAGTGTGGATCATTCTGCGAGCATTTCAATACACGGATAATCTCTCCCTGCAGGAGAAGTTCTTGCATCCCAAGTTCGAAGTCCCGCCATTTGCCTCTGCCGAACTTTCACCTGAAGGCTATCGGTTCTTTGTGAACTTATTCCTTCTGTCCGACAAGGACAATGACGGGGGCTTGAACGAGACTGAACTTGCATCCTTGTTTGCCCCCACACCCGGGTTGCCGGCGTCTTGGGCTGACGGTTCTTTCCCATCCTCCACAGTCCGCAATGAGGCAGGAGATGTAACATTGCAAGGTTGGCTCGCTCAGTGGAGCATGACAACCTTCTTGTCGCCGAAAACTACACTTGAATACTTAGCCTACCTGGGCTTTGAGCCCTCCGATCAAAGCCACCAATCCATTACAGCGGCATTGAAAGTCACACAGCCACGCAAGAGACGTCGTCGCCCGGGCCGAGTGGGGCGTAATGTGGTCCAATGTCATGTCCTAGGCGCCCCCGGATCTGGAAAATCAGCTCTTCTCGATGCACTACTCTCCAGAGGGTTTAGCACAACCTACCACCCCACCATTCAGCCGCGGACTGCGGTGAACACAGTTGAGCTTCCCGGCGGGAAGCAGTGCTACCTGATTTTGGACGAACTAGGTGAATTGGAACCCGCTCTGCTGGAGAACCAGTCCAAACTGTTGGACCAGTGTGATGTCATTGCGTACACATATGACTCTTCAGACCCGGACTCATTCTCGTACATTCCTGCCTTGCGGGCCAAATATCCTCATCTAGAGGAGCTCCCAAGCGTATTCATTGCCCTAAAGGCCGATCTGGACCGAACCACTCAGCGAGCAGAGCACCAGCCCCACGAATACACAGCCATGCTGAATATGCCCAGCCCGCCGCTCCATGTGAGTGTCACCTGGAGCTCTATTCAGGAGGTGTTTGTTCACATCGCCGAGGCTGCCATGGAGCCTAGCACCGCATTCCCGCGCAGCGAAGAGGATGTAGAGGGGAAATGGATGTCCTGGGGGATCGCCCTTGGAGCGGTTGTTTGTGCAGGTGCCGCCGCAGTAATGATATGGCGACGAGTTGGTAGTGGCAATTAGGAGGTTGATCTATGTTCGATACCACATTTGAGGATTTAATGTTGGAATTAATATCATATCCATCATATCTCACTTTATTCATAGACTTCATCTGCACTCCGCACTTGGTGATACTTAACCTGTAGGAAGGGGTACGGCTAAGCCGGAGTTAAGCCGGCCCCCGTCAGACACGCGGTTTCTTCTCCGCTCGCACGTTACCCCAGACATCATTCCCTCGCTGATCTTCCCCTCTCCCCTCGAGTCCTATATTTCCGGGCCTCTACTTAGGTCCCTTTCTCGAAACCTGCTATCATTAAACATTGTTATAGCTTGCATATAGACTCCTGTCACACTCGACTTATCGCGCATCCCAACCCGCTGTCGCCCCCTGCATCCCGTCTGCAGTCTGTCTGTCATTCACTGGCGACACATGGGAGCTTTCGATACCTTTGATATATAAGAATTGAGGAACGACCAAGTATAGAATAAGCGCATCAAGGTTTGCGCATTCTCCGATCGGTTCCAAGGTTGAGCTGTTGGTCACACAGATCTCAGCCCAAGTCCAAATTGAGCCTGTACGAGTGACGTCGGATCATGTTGTAAGGCTCTCCTCTTTCTTTGCCTATCCCACCCACAGGTCTTGATCCCTGGATCTTTTTTCTCCTGTATCTCCGAACAGAAGAATACATTTGCGTCTCATATCTGCCGGTGTGATTGGAGAGAATCGCGCACCTCTCAACAGCATATCGATTCATTTACTGACACCAGCAGCAGTGTCCTTCCACCACCACCTCCGCGCTATACCATCCCTGTCGCTTATGCGGCGGGGGCGGCAAATGGCATGGCAGTACCTGTCGTGGAAACAAATAATACTGTCACCCACCCGGAGCGCGGATGTCCTTTACAAGTCGGCGAGGGTACGTGTGCTCTTGGAATGATCGCTTCTGTCCCCCATATACCCCGGTACTTTCATAATTGCCCAGGCGGCTCACAATTGTATGGCGACAGGAACCTATATTCTTCAAGATGATTTACTCCTCGCAACGCCACCTCCGCACCCCTCCGAAGCTCCTATCATCAACCCGAACCCTCTTGCGACAATTCCTATGCCCCCTACCTCCGGTGTCAAGGTATCGCTTGTCAGTCTTGACCCCCGAAAGAAGCCTCCGACATTCTTGAAGTCAGGTGTTTCAGCTCCCCAATTTGGGGACGGAAATCCAGCGCTTGCGGCACCGCCGGTGGCATCAAAGGACGCATCGAAGCGGAGGAAGCCCAAAAACAATATCATTAAGAGCAGCTCTTCATTCGTGTCACGGGTTATCACACATGAGACATCTGCCAAGCGACTGGGGGATCGCGACCCCAATGGTGTATTTGCCTTTGCAAACATCAACCGAGCATTCCAATGGCTTGACCTTAGTTCGCCGACGAAAGAAGAGCATCTCACCAAAGTCCTTTTCACCAAAGCGCACATGCTTTGTCACGATATCAACGAACATACCAAGACAGCATCGCACTTGGATATTGTGATGGGGTCTTCTGCGGGCGACATCATTTGGTATGAGCCTATGTCGCAGAAGTATGCTCGGATCAACAAAAATGGAGTGATCAATAACTCCCCGATCACTCATATCAAATGGCTTCCTGGATCCGAGAACCTATTCATGGCATCTTACGCCAATGGTGTGCTGGTCGTATATGACAAGGAAAAGGAGGATGCGCTATTCACCGCGGAGGTGAATGGCCATTCCGAACAGGATATTGGAAGTTTACCCTTGGATATCCTGAAATCTGTGAATTCGAGGAACCAAAAGACCAACCCCGTCTCATTCTGGAAATTGGCAAATCAGAAAATCTCAAGTTTCTCCTTTTCACCTGATCAAAGGCACTTAGCTGTTGTTCTTGAAGATGGATCACTGCGGCTGATGGATTATTTGAAAGAGGAGTATGTTTACCTGGCATTCTGACTACCTCAATACTTCAACTAATGCTTTTCAGGGTATTGGACATCTTCCGAAGCTACTACGGTGGGCTAATCTGTGTCTGTTGGTCACCGGATGGCAAATATATCGTGACCGGAGGCCAGGATGACTTGCTGACAATTTGGTCCTTCCCCGAGCGCAAGATTGTTGCCAGATGTCAAGGACACAATTCCTGGGTTTCGGCGGTAGCATTCGACCCATGGCGTTGTGACCAAAAGACATATCGCTTCGGCAGCGTTGGCGATGACTGTCGGCTACTTCTCTGGGATTTTAGCGTCGGCATGCTCCATCGCCCTCGCGCACACCAAGCATCCACTAGAAACCGATCCAGCATCGTAATACCGAACTCACAAATCGCAAACCGCCATCGCGCAGATAGTGGTGATAATCGCCTGCGATCAGACTCCAATGGAACCGAGAAAACAGCAGATATTGATCCGACCGCGAGTCATCCTGTGGAACCACGATCCCGAACAGCACTTTTGCCCCCAATCATGGTATGCTATGAACGATGCTCTGGTTACAATTTCCCCAAAGCTAATCTATAATTAGTCCAAAATTGTTGGGGAAGATCCCATTTGTTGGCTCGGTTTCCAGAAAGATTGCATCATGACTTCCTCCCTAGAAGGTGTGTATGATTAGAGGCTGTTGGGGTCAAGTAATACTAACATATCAATACAGGCCATATCCGAACTTGGCATCGACCCAGTGATAGTGTCGTCAAATCTTGAACAGGATTGTGCTTTCAGAATTTGATTGCCCTCGCGCTGTTGCGGTGCACGTTGAATCGAACCTTCGTATGGCCTTGAGCTACCAGGTGGATTCATGTATTATTTGTCCAAGTTCATCTCCTTGGGGTGAACAATGGACACTCCAGGGGAATGGCTTATTAGCGTTGAATTTTTCTTTTGCTCTATTTGCTTGATATCCAATCTTTTGCGTCCATGTTATCTCATAAATATTATGTCTCTGGTCTTTTCCAACGATTTCTCTTGTATCCATCCTATAAAAAGCCATTCTATCAGCCTTCATCCCCGAGAAAAAAGCTGACTAGAGATTGTACCTCAAAATCAAATGCCCAACCTGACCCGCAAGAAAAACAAGGCTGGCTCTTGGATGAACTACAACCTCGAAACATCGTAAAGTACAGATAGAACAAACAAGATCCCAAACTCAAGACAACTTCGATATTATCAAACAGACAGCGTCATCGCATTTCTCATTAATGTAAGGGGATGGGCATATCATAGGTCCATAGACCTAATTCATCAACATAAATATCATCAAGTAAAACAAGATCACAAAAATAGTCCCACTAATTTTCCATTCCTAAAAGCACTGTTTCCCAAACCGAGGACTGAAGTCCACCAAAAAATCATCTTCAATCCATGGCTTTAGGTCTCCAATCCCGGACAGTTTGGGTTAGACAGACTCTAAAAGACCAGCGCAAGTAAGCCCAGAAGGAGACTACCAGCCGGAGGCATGAGCACCGCCGCAGCATTGGCAGTAGTAGTCGCCGACTCAGTAGCGGTCGATGTAGTGGTCGAAGTAGTGCGGCGAGTGGTGGTCGACGTGGTAGTGGAGTGGGTCGAAGTGGACAGACTGGTCGAGGTCATAGTCGAAGTCTGAGTCGTGACTGTGGGAAAGAGTTAGTCTCTGCCATGTACAATATTGTGGGTGTTGAGCGAGTTGCGATATCGGAAGCCAAGCTTTCCGCCTTTACTAACCAACGGTGGAAGTGTGGGTAGAATGTGTAGAAGAGATAGTGCTTGTGGAAGTCGTGGAGGGTGTAGATGTGGATGTGGATGTAGTTGTTGAGATAGAAGAAGATGTGATTATGGAAGTTGAAGTGATTAGGGAGGAAGAACTGGTCGGGGTAGTAGAGGTTGTAGTAATGAAAGAAGAAGTAGAGGGTGTTAATGTTGAAGAGACTGAATGAGACGAGGAAGATGTAAGCGTCAAAATGGAAGTCAAGTCACTGGTGTAAGATGGTTTCAATGTAGTTGAGGATGGATTTTGGATGATTGCAGAAGTGCTGGGAGTATAAGATGCTGCGAGGGTAGTAGTGGGCAGCTCAGGAGGGGTGGTATAAACTGGAGATGATGTATAGGGCAGTGTGGAGGTAATCGAAAGTAAAAGGGAAGGGATCGACGCACTTGCAGAAGAGCTAGTCATAAAAGAAGACGTTGTAGGGGTAGATATAGAAGAGGCAGAGGTAGATAAATAAGACGAGGTAGGGGTAGACGCACTGGTGGAGGAGTGAGCAGTCGAAGAAAGATAAGAAGAAGCAGTCGAGGAAGAAGGAGTCGACGAAGTAAGATCACTAGTCGCCGCTGTGGAAGAGATCAAGGACGACGACGCAGAGATAGACGAAGTTTCAAGCGCAGTGCTGGTTTCCTTACCAGAACTACTCTCAAGTGCACCAGGCTCGGTCACTCGGAACTGCTGAGATTGAGCCAAAATGCCATTGTCTGGCGATAGGAAGTTGATTTGGTATCCCTTTCTGTAGGTTCGAGGTGATCATGTCAGTTATTGGCTGTTCAAAGGTGAGGCAGTTCAGCTAGGCGTACCCTGTATCGACCTCCGTGAAGCTTTTTGCTTTAACAGTGTAGGAACCCGCAGATGAGTCTACATCTTGGGCCACAACCTCTGTGGTGGGAGGATACACATTTTGATTGACGAGTTCGATGTTGAAAGTGTCCGGATCGGTTCTAGTTGGATTGCATGCTTCATTAGCTTATTGACAGTGGCCATCAAGTGCGACAAGATCATTTGGGTTCGTTTCTTACGCTACAGCCTGCCACTTAATGGTAAGGGGCTGGTCGGGGTCGATCTTTTCACCGATCCGGGGCGACGTGACAACAAGACCTGTTGTAATGATGGTTAGCTTGACTATGTTCCCCAAGACAAGATCACATACCTGCAGCCGTAGCAGCCAGAGCTGCCAAAGACACAATGTTCATACGCATAGTGGTTGGCCTGGGTAATAGCCAGTATCAAGTCAAGTAAATCAAGAAAATAGTTGTCAATACTGGAAGGTTGGAGGATAATATAATTTTGGCGAGGTTGAAAGAAACCAAAGGCCAGGGGAACATGGGATGGGAACATGATCATTTATAGGGCCTACGGTAATCCTGGGGCATTTTATCTCTCATCCTGTTCAAATGTCGATGGCAATCTTTATTTTCGGGCTGGTTTCCCATGGTGCCTTGATCCATCATCCCTCGTGCTCCCAAGTAGGTCGGAGTACAAAAAGGCCAGACAAAGACCACATAGTCTAGTCCCCGTGATGTGCTTTTACCACTGTGCTGCAGTTAAAAAGCCGAAGGGATGGTCTGTCAACTCTGTCACCCCCAACTTGGTCTTCAGCCCAGATGCAAATCTCTCGTTGATACAATTGAAGTACAACGTATTTGATGTGGACTGGCCGCGCGTCATAATTCCTGTTGGTATTGCAATGAAGAGACAGTATAGCAACCTGTCAGTTTATATACTTAGCAGAGATGCAAATTATTGGCTGGGACCAGGGTCTTGAGGGTCACCGCTGCAGCCCGTTTAGTTTTGATAGGATTGCCAGGGATAAACGGGAGGCTTCACACATTACAGCATATATTATATAGATTATATCGAAGAGAGAATGGAAAGACCCTGGGGCCCGCATGTATAGAAAGGTCTTATTGTGATTAAGCTTATATATTACCACCCTATACGTGCTGTTCTAACCAATTAACCAACATTGTGAGCTACTTGAAGCCATTTGCATTTAACACCTTGCTAGAAGTGACACAGTGGCTCCGAAAGGCCTAAACACACCGGGAATATTGGACTCTCCAGGTATAGCTCTTAGTTGTGGGCGCAGGTAGCACAAGGCCAAGGAATGCATATTTTGAACCGAGCCCAGATACAACAGCAACACGAAAATGCGATAAAAGAAGGTAAAGTATGGGATCTCACCCCCAGATTCTAGACTCCCAAATGCGAAAGCCCTCTGATTCCTAGCAAATTGCTGCCATTCCGAAACGGTTGCCCTGGGGGTGGTCGTGGGATATGTAGAGTTTCACGAAGGATGAACACAACGTCGGAACAGTATTTATTGGACGATGCCTGGGAAAGATTAAAATAACCCATATTGTATCAAGGTTGCGCTACACACCATATCCTTGTTTCGACTGCCGCGATAGAAGGTGCTCGTTCGGTCTCAAGCATGGCTTGTCCCCTCCGACACTTCCACCGGTAGGCCCAACTATGTTTGGCTTCACATTTCACTTGTATAACCCGGCTATTGCTAAGGTCTCTCATTAGTACCTCTCCAAATGAGAGTTGTCGTAAGCATTTGACGAAGCCTCAGATATGATGGGATTTGTGCAGCATGAAGGAGGATCGCATATGATGATACCATCTGTGGAAGGCTACATGTAGTTTGAGTAGAATCGATGACACAAAGGGTCCTGATGTAAAAACAATCTCGCGTCCAATTGAGATAGAGAACCATTTTCATGTCTGCAGCGCTTTCTTGTCTCACAAATATGCCCACCCCCTCTAGATAGTCACTAGGCCTTGACAAGTCACGCGGTACTGGTACCGCGGTACCAGTACCGTCGCGGTACCAAGGGTCTACTCCGGTCTCTGCGGTACTAAGCTTGGCGGTACTAAGTAGCTGGTCCGGTCTCTACGGTACTAAACGGTAGTACCGCGGTACTGTAAACAGTGTAAACATTGCTAATTTTTCTAAATCCCGTGATTTGCATAAGTTATGTAGAAAATCTCTGTATTTTTAGGTATTTAGCTTACAATAAAAAAAAGTTACTTGTAAGTCAAATTATATCTATGGCATTCTTAATTTGTTCTGTAGATAAAATACTCCTAATTATATAAAATCCTATCTCTTTTTCTGTGGATATTCATATTGATCCTTATCCCTACGGTGCTTCCACTCTCTCTATGGACGCTAGCTATCAGGGATTCGTACTTAAGGGACTTAAACTATTGGTAATAGGAGTTCAGTTGAGTCATCCTCACTACCATCTGTATAATCCTGTAAAGGATCAGGCTATATAGTATCTTCTAGCTATCTATCCTTATTATTATTATCATCAGACCTATCCCTCTCCTCTTTATTATCACTAATCATAGCTATATCATAATTAATAAGCTATCCTTCTTCTTCTTCGTTAGCCTCTATCTACTTAACTAGATTAGGCCTTGACAAGTCCCGCAGCACCGGTGCTGCAGCACCAGTGCTGCCGCAGCACTAGGCCCTTGGTTCGGTGCTGCAGCACCAAGGCTTGGCAGCACCAGACACTTGGTTCGGTGCTGTAGTGCTGCAGCGGGAGTGCTGCAGCACTGTAAACAGTGCAAACACAACTTACCTCGTGACATCCATAAGTTATGTAGAAAAGCCAGTAATTTTGGTGTAATTTGCTTACAGTAAACTGGAAGGTATACACATAGAGCAAATATATATATCCACATACGATACCAGCACATTCTCTTCCAGATAATACCAACCACTAATTCTGCACTGTTTTAGGCCGATTTTCACTTTAAATCTACATTTGTACAGTATTTGAAGTGTTCAATCTATTTTTTGAACATGATTTGATACAAACCTCAGTAGTGAGTGAGCATAACTGCCTCCCAATGCCAATACATAAGTAAAAAACAGTAATTTATCGAAATGAGTCAGCATTTTATCCATCCATTTTAGGCAATCCTTAGCAGAATTATGCTAGCGCAGCACTAAAACTAGTGCTACAATGGTGCTACAGCACCTAGTGCCGCAGCACCATACAACAGCACCAAAATTCGCTTAGTCCCGCAGCACCTCGCAGCACCATACCGCAGCACCAAAATTGCCTTAGTGCTGCGGGACTTGTCAAGGCCTAAACTAGATCTTCACTCTTAGTAGCTCGCTAGGCTTTAGCCCGCTTAGTATTAAATCAGGTTATACAACGAAGCATTATAAGATCCTAGATAGTTGTTATATTAAGTGATCTTGTAAGGGTATACTGTTTCAGGTGTACGGCCTGTCAACCGGGTAAGACGTAATGATTAGGAGAGAGGAACGGAATGTATTTGTCTGCCATCGACAGTTCTGACAAGACTAATTCTTGCTAGATCGTAGTGGGATCTAGGGAGATCCTGGACTATGTACCACATTACCCCGCTTCTCTTACGTGTAGATCTAACACCAATATGGTGATGAGTCACTCTCGTGACTTGGCTACTAAGCCTCATTCCTATATTATAAGGATTGTTATCCGTTATAATTATTCCCCTCTCTCCTGAAAGGATGTCCTTATCCAAAATATAGAGTGCCCCTAATTTCGGGGTTTCTAAAACCATTCGGTATCAGGGTGCCTTTATCACTAATTCGTAACAAAGGGGATATGTTTAGCATAATATAAAAGGATTCAAATTATTACTGTTAGTCTTTGTGTGGGAGTGCATAAATAGGCCCTGAGTAGGTCCCTTTGGTTTCTTAACTTCGATATTTAAGTTCCTGGTAATGCCTTCTCCTTATGCAAATCTAGTGTAGTTGAAACATATATAGTGTATATAATGCTTATATACTAGTATAAATAACTGGGATGTAGCTAATACTAGTGAACCGTTCTCGATTTAGTGCTTCCTTAGTGTTACAAACTCTAAGAAGTGTTAATAATATATCTAGCGACACTTATGCTATAAGCGTCCTATTGAGGGTATGTGGGGGGATGCCTATGATTTAGTATCGATTCTCGACTGGGCCGCCTAGGTTTATACTAATAAGAACGGGTAATATGTCTAGGATACCGATTACCTAGAGACGGTAAATAAAGGGGTCCTGATTTTGTTAAAGGACTTTATGGCTGTATATTTAGCGTATAAATCCGTCTATAGTCTTAGTAGGGGTTAGAAAAAGGATAAGAGTCAGGTAATCAATAGGAGTTTAAGTGTGATTCATCCCTAGTATACTAACATTTTATAGCCCATTCTAGCTATATACCACTAATACCTAGAGGTTCGTCGTAGGATGTATCTAAATCCCCTTCCACGACTATTACTCTCCGCTACATAGGCGGAATAGCATAGGTATCATACTAAGTCGGGATAATGTCTTTAATAGGGTGATAAAGGATATATACTTTAGACTTAGGTAAAGTATGATTTATTAACCTAGATCTAGGATGTTAGTGTTATAGTCTATGATCCTTCTATAGGTGGCTCTATTTTATAGTATATTTAGAATTTTAAGGATTCTTTTCCAGTGCTATTATATGAACTATGAATAAGAGGGTAGACTAGTGGTGTCTTATTATTATTTTAATGTTGTTAGTAGAAATGGTAGGTATAAGTTTCTATTTAGTTGTATAGTCAGTCATAGCTTCTCATTTTATAGGATCTCTTATATTGCTATAGATAACCTAGGTTTATTTACTTTTTCTTTCTGGCACCGTTTCTTCTTATTAACTTCACTATCTCACTTTTGCTTTATCCCTATTTCTTTCTCTCTTTACCACTCTGCTTTAGTACACTTTATGAGTGCTGCTTCTGTTCTAAGACTCTATGGTCTTATACTTGATTTGTCTGTGTTCCATTATCACTTCTATGCTCCTAAAATGCCTCCTGAATCTCCCTATAAGTTATAGGTACCAATCCTTTATGAGTTGATATAGTGTATAATATGTCTTTATGTCTTAATTCGGGACTAGACTAAGGGTGATTTAGTTCCATTGTGTTCTTTCTCTATGGCCTATTATACCATGACTTATGACGGTAAGAACTATGCCTACTATAATAGCCTACATAAGCCTTATAAGACTATAAGTTCCCTTAGATATTATAGTTATATTCTAGTGCTTATTTATATTTATAACGCTTAGGTCCCTAAGGGTATTAAGGGTCACCGTTTTAAGCTTTATGCCTGCCTCACTTAGGTTAATAAGTTTTGGTCTAATAAAGATAGGGGCTATAGTATTAACCCTAAGGAGGATAAGGTGTCCAAGTTTCTATTATCTCTTAAGCTTATCGATGCTATTGTGGAGTGTGTATAGCACCTTATCGTGTCCTTTAATAACTTTATGAAGTCTCACTATTATACCTACTCCCTTACTAGAACTTATCTACCTTAGGTATATATTAATGTTGACTTAGGTCCTTTTCTTTAGCGTTTCATCACCTAACCCTAGTATAGGGAACTAGGGATATATATTCCTAGTAGGTCTCTAACAGGGTTCCCCTAATTCTGCCTTATCCCACTGCCAGTCCGGATCCCTAGGAGTGGAATACACTAGTTATAGAGAGTATATAACACCACTAGTTACGTCCCACTAAGGAGTTAGCCCACTTATGATATATAGGCATTATAGCCTTTTGTTAGGACATTTAGGAGCTTATTTTGGAGTTAGAGATAGAGGATACTATTTTATAGTACTTTAAGGCACTTATAGATAGTTTCCCTATAGACACTTATATATAGTGGTTATGTTTCTTTAGGATTTCGTTATTGTTTTAGGGCTCCTTCCCCCTACATTTTTTAAATTTTTTTTTTTTTTTTTTAATAGTTTCTTTAAGATGTTATAGTAAGATAGTATGGCCTTCTAGGTGTAGCTATATTTTTTTATTACCGTTCTAGTAAGGATTTAGTGCTTTTCCTAATTAACTTTGCCTTTTCTAGGCCTTTTTATATTTTTCTATGATTTTTGGTGTATTTATTATTACACTCTCCAGTACCTATTAGTTATATTCTAAGGGCCATTTAGTCTATTTAACTAGGTAGTGTAGTTCTTCTTTAAACACACATTAGTCCTTGATTTCTTTAACCTCTTATTTATTATTATCTACTAACTTAGGTAGGGGTAACTATTCTAGCTCCCCTTTCCTTTAATACTATGATTATAGTAGTTAGACTAGGAATATATTGTAAATCACTATATATTCATCTAGAAGTAGTAGACGGTACACTTATTTTTTAATATATTTAAGGATTCTAAAGGGTCCTACCTATTATAGGGATAGTTTCTTTATTATCCTTTCTTTTAGGTGTAGATTCTTTATTAATAAGATTACTAGGTTATTCTTTTTAAATAATATCTCTATATAGTGTTTATTATATTAAGCTACTTATGCTTTAGTGGCTTCTCACTATAATATCTATAGTTATTCTTATAGCTTTTCTAGCTTTTTAAAATAAGATAATACTATTAGTGCCTCCCTTTCTACACTACCGTCCTTAGTATATATTTAAAAATTAGGGTTAAATCTAAGTAATACCTAGAATAGGGATATTCCTATTATAGCACTAACTATATTATTATAGGTAAATTCCACTATTCTAAGTAGTAAGGGCTATATTCTCTACTATTTATCAATAAAGTAGTATAGGTAATATTCTAGGGTTTAATTTATCTATTCTATTTAACTATCAGTTTAAGGGTAAAACACTATTAAATACCTTAATTTTATCTTAGATAGATAATATAGTTTTAATTAAAACCTACTTATAAAAATAGATCCCTAGTTAGATATAATATTATTTAATAGTCTAAATCTTAGTTTAACATCTTAATAGAATAGCTCAGCTAATTCTATAGTGTCTATTATAGTTAAGACTAGGAAGAAGAGGCACTATTTCAAAAAACGGTCTATAACCACTAAAATTATATTAACTATCCTTCCTTTCTAGATTAATTAAGGTAATCCTATAATAAAGTCTATTAACAATTTAGTAAAGGGCTAAGATAGAATCGGTAGTGGTTCAAGCTTACTAAAGGGTTTATGCCTTAGTATCTACACTATTTAGTAGATTTTATAAGTTTTGATATATCTTTTAATATTATCTTATATATAGACCTAGTGGTAATTACACCTAAGTAATTCCTCTATCCTTACTTAACTAAAATGTCCTATAGTGGGCTTATTATAATACATTTATATTAGTTTTATATATATACCCTCTTTTCTTAGTATATATATATATCCTCGGTACTATAGTAATCCTAAGGTGTCTACTAACTAGTCTTTATTACTAGGTTTCTATAGTGAAATGTCCCTAATTTAGTGGATCGTTTCTAGGTCTTCGGCTTATAGCCTCCTTACCTATATAAGAATATCTTTAGTATCTATACTAATAGACTAGATTACTACTATAGTAGTATCCTTAATATTAAATAGAATATTTAAGTCCTTATAAAGCTCCTTTTATTCTAACTAATTATCTATACTAATATATCTAGCATTTATACTTATAGGTGTACTAGATCTAGGATTTTCCTATTAGACAACTTATCTAAATTTAAATTAGAATTCTAAGTTAGATTTATTTAAATTATACTTATAATCTACATCTAGATTCTTTATTCCTATAATACTCTATATAGTAAGGGTTAGCATTTCCTTAATTTGATTTTAAGTCGGGATCTTATTATCTATAATTTAGTTCTAAATCGGGATTATTAACTCTACCCCTAAAGTAGCTTACTTAGAGTTTAGAATTCTTAATAACCTATCCACAGGATTTATCTTTCTAGGTCTATACTTTATAATAAAGTTAAAAGGTGTTAAGAATATACACTACTATACTTATCTTCTATTTAATTTTTATTATATTATAAATAAACATAGGTTTATATAATTAGAGAGCACCTTAATTAGGTATCTGCTACTATTAAGGTAGTGTCTCTACTATTAAAAGGAGTATATAATAGTAAATAGCTCCTGGTCTAGTGTTATATAGTTAAGTTCTACCCCTAAGAACTTTCGAGACTAGAATACTACTAGATACTATTATTCCTTACTATCTAGCTAGGATAGCACTCCTTCTATTCCTTAGTTTAATATATCTATCTCTAGCCTAATATGTTTTTTAGGGTTAAAGTGATATAGTAGTGATACTAATTAAAAGGAGGCTTTTAACTACTAAAACACTATTAATTTAGTAGGGTTAAGTTTGACCTTCCCTAGTTTCTTTCTATTTTTTAATCCCTTAAGCATTAATATTAGGGGTAAGGAGATATAAGAGTATCCCTTAATAAATCTATAGTAGAAATTATAAAACCCTAGGAAGACTTATATATTATAGTAGCTCTAAGGCTCTTCCTATTCTTGGATAACTTAGATATAATCTATATCTATCCGTACCCTAGTTCTATTAATGATAAATCCTAGGAATTTAACTTTTATCTAATAGAATATATATTTTAAAGGTTTAACGTAAAGTTCCACTTTTTATAGCCTTTTAAAGACTTAGTATAGTGCTTTTATATATAACTCTCGATCGGGAGTAAAGACTAAGATATTATCGAGATATATGATATAAATAATATCAATTAGGCCGTTAAGCGCTATATGGATATAGCTCTAGAATATAGCGGGGGCGTTAGATAGTCTGAAAGGCATGATCATATATTCAAAATGGCTGTACCTTATCCTAAAGGTAGTTTTCTATTCATCACCTTCTCGGATCTAAATCCAGTAGTACACATCTTTCACGTCTACTTTGCTGAAGCACTAAGCTCCAGAGAGTCAATTTAGGATTTCTGAAATGAGGGGTAGCGGGTAATGATTCTTAACTGAAACACGGTTAAGACCCCTATAGTCTACGTATAGATGTAGGTAGACTTCGGCACAACCCACTCTAACCCGGACCCAACCCAACCCAACCCAACCTAAAATGGGTTTTGGGTCCATTGCTTCGACCTAACAATGGGTTTTGGGTTATGAGCTATAACCCAAAACCCATTGGGTAACCTATTGGGGCCCTAATATAGTATAAACCAGATAAACAGACTTCTAGCGTGTAGCTGCATAATTAATGTATTTTTTGCTTGTAATATTGAGTATTTTACTTATAACACTCTTCTAGAATAAATTAAGAATAAATTAAATAATTGAATCAGGATATATTTCTCTAATATTGCTCAAAATCCTCATCTGCCCTGCTCTTACGCTTCCTCCCTAAGGCCCGTCTCTAAGTTGCAGTCTCTAGTAACTCAGGCTCTATCACCTCTATATCTATATCTACTCCTTCCTCTTCATTATCACTAATCAGGTTAAGCTCAGCATCCTCTATATATTCATTATTCTACTCCTTTACCGACTTAATCTTAGCTAGTGTAAAGAACTGCTCAAGCTACTTTGCCTTAGTATCCTTAATATTGAATCTTATTGCACATAGAAACAACATAAGCTCCTCGATTATTTTAGACTTTAGATGACCACGGCGGTAGTGACAAACATCCCGAGCAGTATTAAAGAGCCGTTTAATACTAGCACTAGTTACTAGAATAGAGAGAATATCACGAGCAAGTAACGCGATTATAGGGAAACGAGATTAGTTCTCCCGCTAGAATTAAAGAGGTTTAATATTAATTAGATCTAGTAGTATAAATATATTAGTATTATCCTATATAGGGAAGAAATAGATCATAAATATACCACTATCGAGATATTAAGTCATCTTATCACTAGCTAGCTTTGTAGATATCTTATTGCTCTTTAGCATCTTATTTAGCCTAGAACTAGATAATACTACTATTAGAGTATTAGTCGATCCTTAATTTATTATAAGGCGCTCTTAATATAGAATTAATAATTCCTAGAATGATTTCCAGTAGGCATTACACTAGTGAGGCTCCTAATTATCAGATAGAAAGAACTGAAATCTACTATCAGGTGCTAGCATTATCCTAACTATATAGATATATCCTTTAAGATTGTCGGTTTGAGAGTAGTACTTATTAAGTTTCAAGTGACTAGCTATAAGTGCTTTAAGTATATCTGATTTCTATAGAACACACTTATGTTTAAACAGTGCCTCTACTTTAAAAAAGTGATTAAAGAGGGTATTGTAAATCTTAAAGATAAGATATATGGTGACCTCCTTTGTCTTCGAGAGCTCTATTATATAGTCAAAGAATGGCCGAGTGATTTATAGAAGATAGTTAATTTAATGTTATTCTTGATTATTAAGCAATATCTCCTTATAGTTATACTCCTTATAGAAGGGCTGGAAGAAACTATATAGTCTCTTTATACGACGAAGTATTAAGAAGGTAGAATTCCACTAAGTCCTTATATCCTAGATTGGAATAAGCTAGGATCCCTTTTCTTGAAGTTGGAGAAAGGCCGCCTAGCGTTACGGACTTGCATAGATATACACAGCAAGATAACAGACCTTATTCAAGGTGTATGAGATCCTCTATGTCTGGTGCTAAGCATTTGCCTTTGCTGTAGATGACTTCTAGTTAGTCCACTTTATTTCTACATTCTTATTTAGAGGGATAGCCTTTAAACAATCAAGGAGCTAGTTTAAATAAAGCTAGATAATATAGGTAAGATAGGGTATTCGGATTACTATTATATTACTAGAGAGTGTCTACTGAATAGCCTTAACCATTGTCTTATTATTAGTTATATTATCGGTTATAACTCTAAATACCCGATCCTAAATCTTATACTTAACTAGAGTTTTAAGGAGTATACCGCTTAGATTTAAACCGGTATAGGAGCTATAAAGTGGTTTAAATCTAAGTAGAACCTCTTAGTATACCTAGTTACTATCAACAAAATAGCTAGTAATAGCCATAAACGCCTAGTTATATAGAGAAGTCTAGTAATCTAACACGATCGAGATTTTTACGTTATTAGGTAGTGTTTAGAGGATAGATTTCTATCATTCTATGATAATATCACATAAACGACGATGTATTATGGTAGCAGAGGGCATTAGAGGGAGAGATAGTGTAGAGTAGGCTAATTAGAATAGCTTATGAAGTATTAGATGTTTAATAAGGTAGAATGGAAGTCGATTAAGGGTGAGAAATTAGAGAAGATGCTCTTCCTATACTGATTGTAAAAAGGGAGCCTCTAGTAAGCTATGATCCTATATATCTAGGAGTGTTAGGGAAATTGGATAACTAAATAAAGAGGTAAAAAGATACTACTTTTTAAAGGAACTAGGTAATTTCTCCTTTCCCTCCCTATTAAGCTTTGCGATAGCCTACTATCTTTAAATGCTTTAATATTGTTGATATACTATGATAGCCCTTTCCACTAGGTAATGGAGAATAGGGATGCTCTAGGATCTTTGAGTAGCGCTTATACATTACCTTTAGCGCTCTATCTTTAGTATAGGCAACTTAGTCGAAGTTATTCCATATGTTTAAATTACGATTTAAATCCTAGGAAATCTTGCTTTTCTACCTATAGTCAGTTTATAGCCACCACTTAACCTATTCTTTATATGCTATATTATTATAAAGCATATATGCCTTTCTCCGATCGGGGCTAATACGAGTAAGAGAGTGTAGAATCGGTAGAAGGGAGGGCCGAAGGAAGCCAGTATCAATAGCATTAAAAGGCTTAATCATAAGCTAGCTACTAGATAGGGTTAGAGCTCGAGAAGAGGGTATAAGATAGCTAAGGTTATCTATATCCATATCGTAAAGAGTAGGTAAAAAGTCAGAATACTAGCTTTAGGACATTATAACCAAAAAGGGGAATACTATAGAGGTAAGGGGGAGAGACAGAGAGAGTATATACTTACAAGAGAAGGGTATATAAACTACAAACACCTTAAGAGAACCTAATAGGACCTAACGGGACCTATCAAAACCCGAGAGAACCTATTCATAACCCATCGAAACCCATAAGAACCCATTTATAACCCATCAAAACCTAAGAGAACCCATTCATAACCCATCAAAACCCATAAGAACCCATTCACAACCCATTAAAACCTATTCATAACCCACTCCCTAGAAGATTCCTTAAAAATGTTTCATTTACCCTCCTAGAAGAGCTTTTCTAACCGCGGTCATAAGTTATAGTAAATACAACCCCCCCCTAAGAAGACCTTTTCTAACCACGGTCAGAAATAATAACATATACACCTACCCTCCTAGAAGTGATTTTCTGACCGCGGTCAGAAATAATGACATATATACTTACCTCTACCATAAATATATATTTTCAACAGTCTATAGTCAATAAACACTTAACTTAATAGAACACCACTATACTATGATTAATATTAATTTTTATCGGTAATTAATATAATATAAAGCCTATTAGCCTTAAATTTAGAGTAATTATATAAATTTTCTAACTTAATATTATGATAATATAGTAATATTCGATGAACAAACTAGAATAGTTGTAAAAAACAGTCATTTATTTGAATGACTTAGCATTATTATGAACGCCAAGACCTATATTTTATGCAAAAATAGGTTCAAATGGGTTATTATTAGGTTATTGGGTTTAACCCATTGGGTTTTGGGTCGGAGTCTCCAACCCAAAATGGGTTCTGCCGAAGTCTAGATGTAGGCCCCTATCCTTCTTTAGGATGAAAAGGATTAGTGCTCCTGTAGGGCTTTTTGAAGGTCGAATCCTCTTTTTCTTAATATTCTCCACTAGATAGGCCTATAACTCTTTTAGCTTAGTCCTTAAGAGGGGGTAGATTAGGCTATATAGTAGAGTTTTCCCTTCCTTGATTTTAATAGTATGATCTGATGCCTTTAAGATTAGTAGGGTGCTCGCTTTCTCGTGGTTAAATATATTAAGATACTCTCTTAATTTAAGGGGGATTCGTAATAAATCCGTGATTGAATCAGTATTATCTTTATCAGGTAGTTAGACCTATTCTAGCATTTTTACTAGGGCATAGATTATTATTATATTTCTCGACTTTTTAGTGAAATAGTATAGGTTTTCTAACTTAAAGGATTTTATACCGAACCACTAGTGATTTATCTTAGGGTAAAGGGTGATATCGAGCTTGTTAATAAAGGTATGTGATAGAAGTACCAGGCTTCCTTCTATACATAGGTCCCTATTAATCCCTATATAGGGTCTTTTAATCTTCTTCTCTATATCTCTAGAGTCTTTTATTATGAATTTGACCTAGAATGCACTATAGGTATGTAACCGCTCTAGGGCAACGCCTTTTAGGGATAGAGACAAAAATGGAGTAGTGGGTAATTTGTTTTTATATATAAATTCCTTACTGATCATATTATATTCTACGCCTATGTCTAGGTCCGTATAGGTTTTAATACCGTTTCTTATAGAAATCGGTACGTAGAGATATGCTATAGTCCCAATCTAGGGATGTAGAGCTAGTGTATTAGGTTTTACTCTAACTCCTTTACTTTTCCTAACTATCCTTGATTTATAGAGTGTAGTGCTTAAATAAGTGATTAGAGGGTGGCTTTTCTAGGATAGTTATATATCTAATAACCTTTTTCTCTATAAGTGAAGTATGCACTATTCTATATTAAATCAGTACCGTTCTTCCTATTGGTAGGAGTGGTGTTAGTACTAGAGGTAGGGGATCTTCCTAGGTATCCTCTATGACCTTGACCTCTGGTCTGACCTCTTCCCTTAGCTTAGCCTCTACCTCTAGTTTAGTCTCTGCTTCTAAAAGCTCCTTAGGGGTTCAAGTTCGTTAAGGGGAAGGTGTTGTTCTAGGACTGATTCACCCTTAAATTAGTGTGGTTTCCCTTCTTTTGTCTCTTTTGGCCTAGTGTTAGATATTCCTTCCTTTTATAGTAGGCTAGGTATATATTATAAAGCATTAAAGCCTTTAAAGCTATTTATATCCTAGTAGTTAGTAGTACACTATTAGTACTAGTAATGATAAGGTCTTAGAGTGATTTAGTAAGCTTTATAAATAAGGCTTAAGCCTTTTGTTCTTCGGTTTGATTTAGAAGATACTTCTCTAATGATTAAAGGTAGTATTTAAATATATATAGGTCCTAATTTAGGCGCATTTCGACTTATTAATAGAGAATAAGGATATCTATCATAATGTTGTAGGAATTTTAAAGTAGGGTTTTCATCTATTCTTTGAAACATTCCTAATTTATCTCATCTTTAGGGTGGTTTAGTATATAATTCTACCACTTATCTTTATAGGAGGTATAAAGGTAGTTTATGGCTGCTAAGACTTTCTAAGAGTCCGAGATATATTTCTTTAGGGCACCTTTAAAGAGGGCTATAAGATTATTCAGCCATTCCTCTCTTTGTTGAATACCGAAGGTTTCCTCAAATTTTTTGATATCTCTCTTGATTTCTCCTTTTTGACTTTATTCACTTTCCAAGGACGATCTATACTTATTTTAATAATAAGTTGGTTTCTGGCCTAGCCGTTTTTCATTTTCGGCTATGAGTTTCCTTACATCGAGGATTTATTATTATAGTTCCGCCTTTTCTATAAGTATACGGATAGTTTCCCGCATTTGTTTAAGAGTTTGTGTGTCCTACTAGGGATCTAGTTAGGTTTGTTGTCCTTCGATCTCTTAGACTCTTAGAGTCGGTTCTGATTCGTTACTGGCCTAAGGGGTTTCCTCTAGGCGTTTGGTACTAGATCGTGTGATACGGCGAGGAGTCATTATGTCTTAGGCAGTTGAAGAAGAAGAATTAGAATTATAAGGGTATACTGTTTTAGGTATACGGCCTATTAACTGGGTAAGACGTAATGATTAGGAGAGAGGAACGGAATGTATTTGTCTGCCATTGATAGTTCTGACAAGACTAATTCTTGCCAGATCGTAGCGGGATCCAGGGAGATCCTGGACTATGTACCACATTACCCCGCTTCTCTCACGTGTAGATCTAACACCGATACGGTGACGAGTCACTCTCGTGACTTGGCTACCAAGCCTCGTTCCTATGTTGTAAGGATCGTTATCCGTTACAGATCTACGTCGGTAGTAGTAGATATCATAAGCTAAACTGAATAAGCGCTCTATACCTACACTAGTAGTAGGAATAGAGAAGATATCTCGTATAAGAGCTATAAGGGTTAGGAATTCCTTTTTATATAGTCTCTAAAATCGATATAGATTATCCTTATCGGTCCCTAGAACTATTAGTATAGGCCTAAAAATATAGATAATATGCTTATAAAGATTAAGATATCTTTAGAGTTCTTCTTACTAACCGATCTTCCTTAGTAGTTAACCTTTTAGCTTAGCCTATATAAATAGACTAGATATTATAGTGCTAACTGGAGTCTTACCTTTATCTACTACTTAAGTGCTTAGTTAATACTAGGAGTACTCCTTAAGGTAAGAATATAAGGACTTTTCGTACTTATAATACCAGTCCTAGTCATCACCAACCTAGTTATTACCCTTAAAATAGTCTAGTTTATATAAAGGAGTAAGTATAGTCCCTATTATATAGAGATATCTATAAGCTTCCTTAGTATTATAGTAGTAGCTTAAGAGCTTCTATTCACTAGCTTTTAAAGCTCTTAGTATAGCCTATTTCTAAGGAACCGTCTTCTAAGCTAGTAGACGCTAAACATCTTTAAAATAGCGGAAGAGGATATTATATACTTTAAAGACTAAAGATATAGTTATATCCTTAATCTTAGAGAGTCTAATAGTCTAAGTATAAAAGGGCTTTATAATATATAGTAAGTAATTAACCTATCACTAGTCTTATATACTTAGCTAAAATTAACACTAGTTATATACTAAATAGTATTTATCGAATGTCTAAGAAAGATAGTTTACTCTTCGAAGTATTAGGTATATTAAGTTCTAGTAAGTTTAAACATCCTATATTAGTGTAAGCTTTAATCCACCCTCTTAAAGGTTAAGAAAGAGCTCCCTTTACTAGGGGCTAATATTAATAAATATAGTAAAGCTATAAATCTATAAATTTAATTAGATATTATTAGAAAGATAGAAAATCTAATAGCTAGTAGAAAAATAGAATATCTAATAGCCGGTAGAAAGATAAATATTGTAACGGATAACGATCCTTACAACACAGGAACGAGGCTTGGTAGCCAAGTCACGAGAATGACTCGTCACCATATCGGTGTTAGATCTCCACGTGAGAGAAGCGGGGTAATGTGGTACATAGTCC
>JAPDKR010000085.1:0-75051 GCA_027569675.1 Penicillium crystallinum
GCCTGGACTTCCCTACAACGCTACGGGAACTCGAGACATACCTCGGCCTCGCCGGATATTTCAGAAATTACATTCCTCGTCACGCCCAGATCGTCAAACCACTTCAGCAAAGGAAAACCGATATGCTAAAAGACGGTCCTACAAAAGGCGCTCAAAGAAGGAGTTTTTCGCTGCGTACCACGCTACGAAGCCCCACCAGCGCCGAAACACGAAGCTTTAACGAGCTTCGGGAGGCCATGCGACACGCGTTGGTCCACAACGTGGTCTTCTTCGAGAACGACCAGCAATTATATGCCGAAATCGACGCTTCTAAAGAGGCGGGTTTTAGCGCAATGATTTTCCACGTAAAAAAAGGATGGCTCCACGCCGACCTACGGAAGCCGCCTCCGGCTAACGTGGTCAGGCCCATCATGTTCCTAAGCCGTCTACTTTCACTCGCGGAACGAAACTACTGGCCAACCGAACTCGAGGTCGCGTGCCTGGTGTGGGTTCTCCAAAAGATCAGGCATTTAATCCTAGCCGTTCCATCCACGTTGCCTATGGTAGTTTACACGGACCATAGCGCAACCGTGAATATCGCCGTGAACACGAACCTGCGTTCCACGGCAACAGAAAACCAAAACCTACGTCTCGTCCGCGCCGCGCAGTTCATCCAGACTTTCAATCTGCGCGTCTTCCACAGATCCGGCGCGTCGAATAAAGTCGCCGACGCGTTATCAAGACTACGAAGCGTGGATCCTACACCGCCGTCGGTGGACTTAGACGCTTTGCCACAAGGAATCGACGCCTTCCCCGCGAACGTGGACGAGGACGCTAGCGTCCCGACGGACGTGGACAACGACGTGACCGGTCCCGCCATGATTTTTGTACAGCTGTCTGACGAAATGTCTACGAAGATCAAAACTGGGTACGACGCAGACACACGTATGCGTCGCCTGATCGAGACGCTTCAGGAGGAGGAAGACACTGCCGATCCCGTGCGCACCGCTTTACCGTACCGCTTGCATAACGGTTTGGTCTACCTAACCCACGACGACGGAAGCGAAGCTTTATGCCTCCCAATATCGATGACAAAAGAGATCTTCGCGAAGGTCCATGACGACCACGCCCATCAAGGATTCCAACGTTGCTGGATGCGTATGAGGGGCTTATGCTTCCACAAAGGCGCAAAGCGGCTCAAAGACTACATCAGAAAATGCCCGACGTGCCTTGAGAACCGCGTACCACGTCACCGGCCCTACGGTCTATTACAGCCAATACTATCTCCGCCAGTCCCATATCATACGATCACGATGGACTTCATCGTTGGCCTCCCGAGAACAAAGAAAGGGCACGATGCAACGCTGACGATGACCGATAAGTTCTCTAAGCAGAACGGTCTAGTCCCCGGCCAAACAACGTGGACAGGTGAACAATGGGCCGCGTCCGTCGTAACATTTTGGTGGGTCGCCGACTGGGGTTTCCCCGTAAACATCATAACGGACCGAGATCCAAAGTTCGTACAGGGACTATGGAGAGGTATCTTCTTACTGCTCCACGTACACCTTATGTACACCACTGCATACCATCCACAGGCAGACGGCCAGTCTGAGAGGACCAACCAAACCGTGGAAATCGCCCTACGGCACTGGTGCGCACAACAACGCGCTACCGGGAGCGTGAACCCCGAGGACGGCGACAACGGTGAGGACAATGCATCGGAATGGGATGATGCGCTACCATTTATCCAAGCGACGCTGAACTCATCGGTCAACGCCTCTACGGGGTATTCACCACATATGCTTATGTACGGCGTGGAGCTTCGCCAACCAATGAACATGATGCGTCAGGCCATGGCCACGCAGCAGGACTTTACGTGCCGCCTAGACGCGGAACGCAGCATCGCCTACGCGGCTATGGCAATGAAGAACTACTACGATAAAACCCACGTTCGAAGATGGTTTGACCCTGGCGACTACGTCTACCTGCGCCTTGGTCATGGATATGACATCCACGCAAACCAGAACCTACCAAGGAAGCTCGCCCAACGCTTCGTAGGAAGATTTAAGGTGCTCGAGCGTGTTGGTCGCCTAGCCTACAAGTTGGAGCTTCCAGCTTCTTGGTCTATCCACCCCGTGATCAGCGTGGAGCATCTAGAGCCTGATCCACCTGGTGACGATTTGTGGGAACGCACCCAAGAACCATCTCAGTTACCACCGATGGGGCCCGAAGCTGTCGAGACCGTCCTCGACAAACGTACACGAAACGTCGGGCGTCCACGCGCAGATGGGTCAAGAACAACAAGGACCGAATACCGCGTTCGCTATGTCGGACGTGGCGTGGCCAACGATACCTGGGTCAACGCCACGGAAGAAGGCTATCGCGACATCTTCGCAACCTACGATGCGCGGACACAACCACCGCCAAGTTAGATCAAACACTCTTATCACCCATAGCATAACTTACACCATATCCATTAGACGAGACGTCACCAGAACTACGATATTCATTTTTCACTTCCTTTGATTTCTCCCACTTCCAACCTACTCTTTACATTCATACTCCTTCATAGTCACTTTATTCTTCTTCTCTCACTTCTAACACTCACTTACACAAGCTCTCTTAAGCACCCCCACACTTTTCTCTCTATTCCGTTGGCTTGTCTACCCTATCATAATTCTTATAAGTGAGCCGTGACTACCTCACTTTTGACTTCTCTCACTTTCCTACCTGCCTTCTTCCTATACATCATTCATACGCCAACCTTACATCCTCATTTGATCAAATAACAACAACATGGCCCCGAAGAAGAAAGAAAAGGAGGATGCCAAAGCCAGCTCCCCTAAGAAAGCAGCGTTGAGGGGCTCGGACTTGGCCTGCGACGCCAGGGACACTGCTGCTTACGAGGATACTATGGGGAAGCAACGTGCAGAGGGAGATAAACGCGCAGACAAGGAAGACGCCACGCTGGCCAAGGCTGGTATACATGGCGGTCGCCCTGTCTGGAGAGCGACGGACGAAGAACCAACACCTATCGGTAACAAATGTGACGACCACACTGCCGCGACTGCCCCACTGGCAGTTGATATGTGCTTTAACGACGATGGAACGTGGAAGCAACCACCAAATGGCGTCAAGCTTTCTGACGAGGGCGTGTATCTTGCTACGAAGTTTATGACCGCTAAGGATAGGGGCCGCCAATACCCTATCGATTTCGACCGGAATGGCCACGTTCGAGCTATTCGTGTACCCGAGGACCCGGCTCCTCTGGCGTACGCCCATGGATTACCTCTGGTATACGTGGCGCGTGGCGGCATCCCCCTGGTAGGACGCGACCACGCATACCTGATCGGCAACCTGCGCAGTAAAAACGACGCGACAGTTAGAGCAGACAACAACTTGTTCACGCTAGGCCCCGTCATTGCCTCCCAGAGCTTCGTGAACAAACCTCGAACTTTGACCCGCCAGTATTACACTCATGCCAATGACCGTAAATACAACGCCGAGGAGGAAAACGATATGAACGTGGACAGGGTCTCTACCGATCACCATCATATGGCCATTATGCTCGGAGACCTCACGGAGGAGACATCAAGCCGACTGGTCCGCTTCGTCGAAGTGGCAGGCTACAACATCGAGTGCGGCAACCCTGGCGACGACGACGCACCGAGAAGGGTTGATGTTATGACACGTACTTTCTTTTCCAAACACAGGCTGAACTTCGATTACGACCACGCTAAAGACATTTCTTATGAGAACGTTCGGAATCCTACCGCTAGCAACCCACCCACATCGGAACCACCCATGACGTCGTCGCCACCTATCACTTCCAAGCCCGACGTCTCCAAGCCGGTGGTCAACAGAAGAACAAGAAAGCAAAGCCAACTAGGGGAGGATCAGACAGTCACTACTCCCACTAAGAAACAGACAACCGCGACTACGCCTAGGGTCAGACCCGCGACTTTGCCCTTAATCCTGCTTGGTGAGCTGAACGTCCTACGCAAACTCGACCCAGCGACGCCACCACTCATTGCTAGCATTGAAGCCCTCGGAAATGACCTAGTCAACGAGGAAGGCTGGGAAGGCGAAGCAATGAAAGCCGAATTACAGCACGCTAGAGAACTACTCGCTAGCCACGCCCGGCACCTCATTGCTGAGGACGCCATCAGGACCCGGTACCACAACATACGCACCCAGATCAACGCTTTGGCCCAAGACATATCTCGCGAAGCCCTTACACAGATGCTTACACATGCCACCGACGGTCGTCTCAACGCCCCAGAGCAGTCGGGAGGTACTAGGCAAGACCCGCTACACATCGACGACGATGCAGACGTGCAACATACCTCTACCGTCAAGGACACCGCGGAGCCGGACGTGCAACATACCTCTATCGTCAAGAACACCGAGGAGCCGGAAGTGCAACATACTTCTAACATCAAGGACACCGAGGAGCCGGATGTCAACCCTCCTACCGGTCATGACAACGTTAAGCCTGCCGCGGAGACTCACCAGCCCGCCGCGGATAACCATGACGGAGTTGAGCCCAATGCGGAGACTGACCATGACAAAGTTCAGCTCACCGCGGAGACTGGTGGCAGCACCAATACCGACGACACCAGTCAAACCATCGTCTAATCACACTGATTGTCGATAACGTTGAGCCTATACACAACTTACAGGCGTTTGCTTTTATTCCAAGCTGGCACACAACTTGCCTGGCGTTTTCAATTTTTGTTTTCATGCGATTTGTTGCCTCGGGACGAGGCTTTGTTTAGGAGGGGCGCCTGTTGCGGTCACGTGACGGCCCACGCACCTCACTAGCCAGTACACGTAGCTAGTCAATGAACTATCTTCCATCATCCACCTTATCGTACCATTGTGTATACATAACAGGTATTAATTTGCAATTCATTTAGTTGTTGTATGCATATCATCTATATTCTGTCTCTTGGGCCGAGTACTACGAAAGGCTCTCCCATTTGGGCCCACCATCGCTGCCCCCATTCCATGACGGTATTCTCACCCTCGAGGCAAAATCCGGAGGACCATTATTGTATGAAGTAGTTATGTCAATAGGATTATTGCCAGCAGTAGTTGAAGCGGCAGCAGCATGGGTGAAATCCAAACCGGAAACAGGATCCAGTTCCATCAGATCATCTGCAACAGGGAGGTGTTGTCCAAACACAGCATCCCACTGGTCCCAGTCGAAATTCAAGTTGGGATCAACCATTGACGGCGGTGTAGGTACACTCATGGGCAAGCCATGAGAACCAGAGTCCATAAGATACGTGTCGCTAGAAGCAGTAGTATCAAATTCTGCCTTTTGGATGGGTGCAGCACGGCCCGTGGATGCAGGATATTGCGTCAACGGTTGTGAGTTCCTTGAGGATGCCATGTTGAATGAGGAGGGATTCCTGCGGGGAGGTATAGAGGAGGTTGCGGGATTAAGATGGAACTGGGAATTCGAGGCGAAAGGCAGGAGGGGATTTATTGTGTTCGAAGTCACATCGTTAGGAGACGTATGGGGGCGAGTATCATTGTTGAATGTTTTGTGTAGGTTGCTGGGTTGTGAGCTAGCCGCCGAGGGATGACCAGTCAGGACTGAAACCGGGGATCCGGGTGGGAAAATGGCTGAATTCGAGGAGTCTTCATCTCTGCAAGGGTCAGCAGGCGAAGCAATTCCTGCTTGGACCTGATCTTTTTCAGACCAGAGCATCTCAGGATTAAGGCCAGCCTTTTGCCAAGCTTTCTGGCGAAGTCGGCGGATCATGTCCCAGGCTTCACGGCCACCATCTTTCAAGGGCCGCTGTGTCGAGACACCATCTTCGCCACCCACAACGCCTCCATCTGGACCAGAGAGAGCTAGTATGCTGTCGATGAATGCACGAGACCTGGATGCTTCAGGGCTGTAAGGTCGCTCGTATAGATCAATAAGCATAATCCTGCATTTGATTAGTATCACTGCCAACACTTGAGAATGAGATCGTACATGGTAGCATGCATTGGTTGATGATTGCTATAAAAAAAAAAGAAATGAGTCGTCAGCTAGAGCTTCTAAGCAGTAAAGCAGCCGGAAACATTACCCAGGCCAGCTCCAGTGAAAAGGTTGGAAATCAGGATCAGTGGCAAGTTGGATGAATTTCTTCATAAAACCATGGCAGTGGCGAAGAGCACTATCAATATCAGCATGGCAGTTTCAATTCATGATGGAGCATACGAACCTTTGACGCGCTGCTGGCCAGATACGGCTACGAGCGTTCTTTAGAAAAGGCTGATAGGCCACGCAGAAGGCCTAGAGAACGGTCAGCTAGGTTAGAAATCAGGAAGGAACCAGGAAGCGCACCTTGTCGATATATAAAGAGAGTATGATCTTCGTCCATTTATGGAAGCAGACAAGTACTGGTGAGTGATACTGTTCTGAACATCCAATAGGACCTTCGCCTGGGAGTTCAGTGTCGGAAGAGCGGCCGTCTGTCGGCGATTTCGACACAGGAACAGTGCTGCCTGATATAGATGGATTGTCAATATGCTTTCCTTCTGGAATTCGATTGATTATAGAGTTCAATTTCAGCTGTAGATCCAAAAGTATTGATCGGAGCTCCTCCATGTCCTGTCTGGTGAGGGGTTTTGTTCCCAGCTGGATTTTCAATATCCGGCGGATAGCACCTGATATAAATCAGTCTACAGATCTTAACATATACAAGTAGTACTCACGAGCCATGATATATTTTCCCCTTGCATTCAGGTAATAGACGTTGACCATTGATGGCCCGCCGCAGACAGTGGGGTCATCTGGATTATCGCGCGATTGCTTTCCCGAAGCGATCAGTTTCGTATATGTCTCGGCAGCAGGGCTACCGAGCAAAGTATCTTTCACTTCGCTTGTCTCGCACACATCCCAATAATTCTCGTCGCTGACAAGTGGAGGCAGGCCGCTGGACATCGCGACCACACAATCCATGTGCATAATATGCCACCACAGTCGACGCCGATACTCAGCTTCACATGGTTCAATGCCAAACTTGGCTGGATCTCGATGCAACCCCATGGTCTGTGCGACTCTCATTGCCAAACTGACAAATATACTGCTGGTCAAGGGCTCTTCCTCCTTTGTGACGATGGTCTGTACGATGAGATAAGCGGCGAGACCTTGGAGCGAAGGGCTGCGAGGAAATTTGATTTTCGTGAGCCATCTGATAACCTCTTCGCTATATATGGTCGAAAGGGCAGAGCGCGATGAGGCATTGAATTCGGCTTTGATTGTTCGCATCGAGATCGTCACAGAGCCGGCATACCACATGGCATACAACAGTGGAATGAAAGACGGGTTGGGGCATGCCTCTCCTGAGTAGCTGCTGTAGTCATACCAGTCCCAGAAGGAATTATAGAGTTTGAGGATGGTCGGAGGGTGGATCACGGGACTGATGGCATGTACACCCGAGATGAATCCTTTGTATAGAAGATGACTTTGCCGTCTAGTTGGAATGTGGTCGAGCATTTCTGGCTCTACCATTTTGTCATTCACTGAGGGGGAATCGCCAGACGGGAAGATTATGGACTGTTGGAAAGAATGAGACCTAGGCGTGGTTGAAGGTGTCGCGCTGCCTGTGGACTCTCGCCATGACTTTCGACCGCTAGAGGACGGATCTATTAGATCCTCCCCGGTCGTTTCAGTGGTAGACTGATCATGGGAGCGATTTTGATCCCTCAGTAACTGGTTGAGATCATTGATCTAGCTCCAAGTTAGTTGAACCGGCCAATTAGGGGGACAATGCAGTACAAAAACATACCTCGTCGGAGATATAAGCCCAATATGTAGTACCAACATATCTAGTCAAGATCAGCATTGTTATCCTCAATTGGAGAGAGTCACCAACTAACGTTGACCTTCCACCGTCCTCCAGGCTCAAATGACCCAAGTTCAGACTTCCAACTGGATCTACCAGGTCGGTAGCCTGACCGGATGGAATGGGAAATTCATCAGTGCTTGACTCTACAGTGCCACGGTGTGGACTGGGAGGCCGTGACAGAGCTTTGTTCCCGTTCAGACTATTGCTCGGCCGTGGGTCTTGCGACTGTGAAAGTTCTGCTTTCAAATCTGGGGTGAATGTCTGCAAGTCCCCCGCTCCGAGAGCTAAGTTTTGCCCACCGAGCCGTTCAATCATCGACATGAGTTTGTCAAGCCGTGTTTCAATGGCATTGTTGTCAGGCTTTTCGCCAATGGACTCTCCCCTCCTCAGGTGGCCATAGATTGACTGAAGCTCGTCCACATCCGCCTCTAGTGTCCGGGATGCCTCTCTCCTTCGTTTAATGCCTTGCGCAGATTGGGAAGAGCTATCGCGCTTGTCTTCATCTTTTTGCGAAGGAACATCATACGTGCACTCGGTATTGTTCTTCACGCAATTTCCGCAGATCGGGTGTATCTAAATCAAGATATTTATTAGCATGTAACATGGGATTTATGCACTGTAAGGATATCAATCAACCTTGTCACATTTTACTTTCCGGCGCCGACACGTGTGACAGCTGTAACTCGCGCGGTTTCGGGTGATCTGACGACCTCCCGCCAAAGGTGCCTTTAAAGGTGAGAATGAACTGCCAGGTCTGGAGAGCCCCGGTCCGGGCTGAGTAGTGGGTGGGCTCTGGCTCATAGTCCCTGGCAGGAGAGACAAATGAGACTAATAGCATGAAAGCGATTCGCGCAATTCCAGAAAAAAAGAGGCGCTTCGCCGACTGCGGGGGGTTCTCTGACGTTATCGGTGATCGTGGGGGCAGCCAATCAGACCATTCGATGGAGTCAGCAATGAATGCCTGATACTTGGCCTAACTTTACAGGCATCACTAGGCCCGAGCTACAAGGACTAGAGTCAAAGGTTTCATAGTCAAAAGAAGGGGCTGCATTTCGCTACGAGTTTTGGCATTGAAAAGGCAGTAACTTACTTTCTGGAGTGTCAATTCCCAGTGGACTTTTGTTTTAATGGGGGATGGACAGCATTACAGTACGCTGTTAAAAGAGGTTATTTGAATATTGCCCAATTGCTTCTTTCCTACGGCGCTGATCCAAATGGATACATCCCGAATATACTGGTGCCACTTTCAATGGCTGCTGAAGCTGGAAATGACGCTATTACCAAACCGCTTCTCCATTTTGGTGCCGAAGTCAATACACCAGGTGCAGAATTCGAGGGGGCCCTGCTTTTAGCATGTGAGAGCGGCCAGCTGAACACTGCAGAGATCCTTCTTGACCACAATGCCGATATCAATGCCGATAGCGAATGGGCTGGAACCCCTTTGGCAGCCGCTGCGCTAAATGGCCACTGGAACTTAGTCAGTTTCTTACTTGACAAAGGTGCGAAGCCCAATCCTCCAATCGGCGGAGTGTTCAATGCTTTGGTAGCAGCAGCATCCCAGGGCCAGGAAGATCTACTGCAAAGATTGCTCGACTGTGACGCCGATGTCAACTTCCAAGGAGGGGAGCAAACTGCACTGATGGCAGCTTCGGCCAATGGGAGGCAGCGACTCATGCAAACCCTCCTAGACGCCGGTGCGCATGTCAATACGGAAACTTATCACGGCACAGCACTAACTGTGGCCGCGTTAAATGGGCAAGCTGATATAGTCCAGATGTTACTCGACAACGGCGCCAATATTCACGGATGTTCCAAGATACATGGTACTGCCTTGCATTCAGCCGCCCATTTTGGAAGTACTTTGATCGTGCAGATGCTACTTGATCGAGGGGCGGACAGCACTGTGAAAGCTGGTCTTTTCAAAATGGCACTCCGTGTAGCTGCACGGAGGGGTCACCAAGATATTGTCTCGATTCTTCAGCATTGTATATCCCGATGTTCATATGGTGTTGTGAGTGTGAGTGAGTGTGGGTGTGTTGGGCGGGAGTAAGGAAAATCGGCGACTTCATATACAACTATTGGGTCTTTCTTTATTTTCTTGAGTCACTACTATGTTCAAGGCCGCTTAGCAGAATGCTCTTGATGTCACTTTAATAGAGATCTCAAAATACCTCAAAAAACATCCTTGAGAAGCCTCTTTCCTTTTCTCCCCTAAGGTAGACATTTCAGAATCGACTTTTGACACTATCGAGGTAAAATCATAGGTTGAGTATGAAGTAGGTATACATAGTGGTAAGAGTAGCTCCGAATAAAGTCAAGAGAATTTCATGCATTGGGTGCCACTACTAAATGCCTTGTTTTCCAGTCTCATCCGCAGCATGCAGCAGCCTAGAGACAGGAAGCCAGGAAGTAAATCGAAATGTCTGCCCTCATTTGCCTGACAACTAATACCCTATGATAGTCCTAAGAGCATTTGTCATCAGATCTGAGTAAGACAGAGAGCTAAGTTATACTTTCCCTTCGGTGGGCTCCAAGCGATTTACTGTACTCCGTACTTCTGGACCGATCTATGAGTGTCAGGCTTCTACAACTAGATCCGGCTTCCTAATTATAAAACGGATTTGACTCGCCAAGACTGAACTAGTCTCGGCGCCAAGATGACACTTCACTAAGTCAAATTGCTGCCTTTGTTTTAGGGGGCGATCTGATCGTCCGATTCTGCAAACGCCAGCCGATGGTCATCTATATCTATTCCGTAGAGTATATACGACTGGACGTATACTCGGACGGTTGATTTTTTTTTCTCCCAATGGACCCCATCCCCCTGCGCCAAGCAGCCAAATCGAAGCTATTCGCAGGACTAATTTTGGCACACTTGGCATTCGGTAAGGGGGGCAAAACTGAAGGCAACGAAAACGCATCTTTCCCCCTGATGCTATGAGGCACTTCCGCCCAGTCCGGTTCTTTGGGCTCGAGATCCGACACAGCCGCCCTTGGATCCTCTTGGATCCTCTTGGACTCTCTTGGATTCTCGTGTATGATTAACTCTCTAACCGCCAAGCTACTAACAATGGATCTCCAGGTCTCTTTCATGGAAATAGTCCAATATTACTCCTATTCTTTCCTCTGGGAAAATATTCAGGTGTCTCTCTACTCCAATTTTATTGTTTACTTCTACAGTCTCTCGTTGATCCTTTTATTTGAACATACTACATGCATTACCCGCTATCTGGAAGTCCTTTGACTTGACACGAATATAAATAATTCCTTTCTCTCCATGTTGCTCACATCCCCTCGGTCGATTTTGTGCAAATCATGGGCTTTTTTACTAAGTATCGCATTACTCACATCGCAAACCTCCGCAGCTGGCATTGCGGTCGACTTTGGAAGCCCCGGTATGGCTCCACCGATCTTCCTCGAGCATAGATGCAGTTCCTAATATGGATAGCTAGAGTCGATTAAATCAGCTGCGAGCACGATTGCGTATGACCTGTTAAGCTTCTATTCGGGCAACAATACGGGCGACACACCGGGCAACCTCCCCGACCCTTACTACTGGTGGGAAGCAGGCGCCTTCTTCGGAGCGTTGATCAACTACTGGTCGTATACTGGGGATGAATCCTATATCGATGTCACGAAGCAGGCCATGGTTCATCAGGCAGGGGTCAAGGGAGACTTCATGCCCGAGAACCAAACATACACAGAGGGGAACGATGATCAATGCTTCTGGGCTCTCAGTGCGATGATTGCTGCCGAGCGAAACTTCCCTAGTCCACCCGATACCGTGCCCGATTGGCTCGCTATGGTCCAGGCTGTCTTCAATGAGCAGGCTCATCGATGGCACGATGCAACCTGTGGGGGTGGGTTAAAATGGCAAATTTATTCTTGGAATGCTGGTATGTTTGCACTTGAGACTCTTCGGTCTGAGAGTATCATGGCTAATTGATATCGTGTTGGCAGGATATCTCTATAAAAACAGTATTGCAAATGGTTGCTTCTTTGACATCTCGTCGAGACTAGCGCGCTACACGGGAAATAAGACATACGGTGAATGGGCCACCAAGGCTTGGAACTGGTCGCAGTACATTGGCCTACTGGGCCCAAACTACGAAGTGTTTGATGGCACAACAGAAACCGACAACTGCTCCAGTCATGATCACAACCGATGGTCGTACAATGCTGGGGTCTGGCTTCATGGCGCCTCTGTTATGTATAATTGGACCTCTTCCATCTCTGAGGACACTTCAAATACATCCGCTGTGTGGCAAGCTCGCACGGATGGTCTTCTCAAGGCAACTGATCACTTCTTTTCCAAGAAGAATATCATGTACGAACCAACCTGTGAGCTAATCAACAAGTGTAACGTTGATCAGTTGAGCTTCAAGGGGTATTTGAGTAGATGGCTTGCAGAGGTAACTCAATATGCCCCCTACACCTATGATACAATCATGTCAACCAAGCTCCGACCAACGGCGGAAGCCGCTGTGGCACAGTGTCAGGGTGGTGACACTGGCACATTCTGCGGGTTTAGATGGAGCTCTGGCAAATATGATGGCAGGACTGGGGTCGGAGAGCAAATGGGTGTGCTTGAAGTGCTTCAAGGGCTTCTTGCTGCGGATGTTGGCGGCCCCTTGACTTCTTCCACTGGTGGAAGCAGCGAGGGCAATACTGCTGCGGGAACCGGAGACGAAGAGACCAGCACCGACATGCCAACTTTGCACATTGATGATGGTGATAGAGCTGGTGCGGCAATTCTGACCATTTGTCTTGTTTCCCTTATTGCAGGTGCTGTATATATGATGATTTCTTGAGCTTTCTCTCGAATTGGATAGATTGTACGTGTATTTGCTTGTGATATTCAACTGGAAGATAAAGTGTTCCGGATGCGAGTAATACCCAACTTCAGTAAGATTTGCGCGATCCAAGTCATGAAGACCTTTACTCCAACCTGATACTGCGGGAGACCGAGTCGAGAAATTTCGGTAATGAGATCGCCATTGAGGAAGGGTAAGTCGAAGTTTTACCGCCAGTGAGATAGGTCCTACCTTAGGGAATGAGATGAAAGTATGTAAACTTGAAGATTGTAAATCTTGTTAACATATAGTACAAGAATATGACCGCTATGAATGCAGACCAACACATGAAAATTCATAAAATACACTGAATCGCATACAAAGATCAGACCAGACTACCCACGCTTGACCTCTTGCTCAAGCTTATCCAGCGCCTTCGCGTATTTGGGCTTGAGGGAGCTCAGTGCATCAGCCTTGATCTGGATGCGATCGATGTTGGATGTGCGCGTGATTCGACCATCTACACTGGCTGCTATCTCGTTAGCAAACCAGCGGCCCTCGCGATGTGCGACCAGACTCCAGGCAGAGCCTTCGCGGCCGGCGCGGGCAGTACGTCCAACTCGGTGAACGTATGTAGTAATGCTGGTTGGGATGTCGTAGTTGATGACATGAGTCAAAGAGGGCAAGTCAAGACCACGAGAGGCACGATCAGTGGCGACAATGACCGAAATGCGGCCCTGTCGGAAGGCTGTCAATGTTTTGCGGGATGCGGAGGATTTATTGGATTTGATGATGGTCCCCATGCGTTTGGCCAATGGGGGGTGCAACAGCGAGATGAGGCGTGAAAGTCGAGATGCAGACTCAGATGACTTGGTGAAAATCAGAACGGTCTTGCGCGATGGCCCAGGAACGATATCCATGGCATCGGGTTCGGAATCAGAGTCCGAGGAATCGGAACTATCAGACGAAGAATCAGAGTCCGAGTCCGAGTCTGAGTCAGAAGAGGAAGTATCGTCATCGGAGGTATCTTCATCGGAGCTGGTATCATCATCAGAGCTAGTATCATCATCAGAGCTAGAATCATCGTCAGAGCTGGTGTCATCGTCGCTGCTGGTATCGTCGTCTGAGCTAGAACTGTCAGAGTCAGATGAATCAGACACAACGGGAGCTCGATCCCCACTGATCCCAACATGAGACAGAAGTAGACGCAATAGATACAGTGGTTTGAGAGATCCATCGCCAACTTGAACAATGTGCTCGGAGAGAGTTGGAGGCAGTGCAAAGTGGGCATCTGGATGAATAGCAGAGGGGTCTTCTTCGCCAGCCGCATCCTCAGATCCAATGATAACCATTTTGGGATTTGCAAGGCGCAAAGAATTGAGTTTAGAGATATCACGGGTCATTGTTGCGCTCAGTACCACCTTTCGTGGAGGCTTGGCGTCAACAGCAAGTCCAAGTTCAGACAAAAGCTTACCTCCAGGCCCGAAGGTCTCGGGGGCCTGTCGGCTGTTCAGTGAATTCATAACCACATCAACCCACTCTTGGAAACTTTCATTGAGGAGGCGATCGGCTTCATCAATTACTAGCCACTCCAGATATTTGAGAGTGAAACCCTTCGTGTAGCGAATGTGGTCAACTAGACGACCTGGAGTGCAGATGAGGATGTCGACGTTAGGCTCAGACAGTTGGATGTGACCAGGAAGAGACCCGTTAGAATCAAGTGACTCGCTGACGCAATCTTCCAAGCTCAAATCCATCCATCCGTTTCTTTTCAGTCCATCACGTTGTTGCTGTTGGATGGCAGGGTTGTAAACCTGATCCGTACGCATCAATAGTTTTTGTTCTTCTTTGATAGCCACGTTACCAACTGCACTCCCAATATGAAGTCGAGATCCAGAGGCACAAAGTTCGCAGGATTCGCGGGCTTGCTTCACGAGTTCTCGCGTAGGAACCACAATCAAACCTCGAAGTCTGGAAGCAGGTCTCGGGGGTAAAGCAGTCACAAGTGGGAGAACATAGGAAAGGGTTTTTCCTGATCCAGTGGCAGCAGAGATACAGACATCTCCGGGATGATTCTGCTTTCCTTGTAAGAGTAGGGGAATGACAGTTGACTGAACAGCAAAGGCTTCTTTATAATTGTGCTGTTCCAGAATTTTCAAAAGATCTGGCTTGATTCCGAGCTCTGAGAACTTCTGCGTATCTTGGGCTGATTTGCGCAATGGGTTAGCCAGCCAGGCGGGGAGAGATGAATATGTTGGGAGTTGCTCGGGCTCGGGCGGGTTTTCAGGCTGAGGGAGTCGTTCGAGTCCCTGTGCGTAGACAGCCTCCACCGCAGGTGTCTCATCTTCAACAATTTCGGGCTCGGATTTTTTGGATTGAGCGCTGGACACTGTTTTGGTACGCTCGAACTTTGATAGAATTCCCGAATGCTTGTGCTTCGATTTGCGCTTTTCGGCTTCTGCTGCTTCATTGTGTTCACCGGTTTGTTCTTGAATCACAGGTGCAGCTGAGCCATCCAATTCGTCATCTTTTTCTGCGCTCTTTCGTTTGCCCTTCTTTGATTTCCTTGTCGTCTCGCTAACGCCGCCATGTGAGTCTGCAACAGCCTCTTCGCCGCGGTTTGACGAGATAGTATTTTCTTTCCGGGACGTCTCCGGGGAACTCGATCCTTGAAGCGCATCCTTGAGTCGCTTGCGCTTCTTGGTACTGCCATCTGCTGGGACCTCTGCGATCGGCAAGCTTTCGCGTTTCTTATGCTTCTTTGTTGGTGTGGGAGTCGCAGCAGACTGGGACCCATGCTGATCTCTCTTGCGCTTGTGGGACTGAGCAGACTTGGGAGTCACGTCCACTGTTTTTGAGGACTCGATGCCCGAATGTTTGTCAACCATTCTTATGGAATAATGCGAATGTCGAGATTGGCGTTGGCAACCTCGTAGAAATCAAATTCATTTTCTCTGAATCTTTTATGCCGGCAGAATGTAGGCTGAGGACACCGCCCAATCACCGCCCCTCCTTATCGGGGGAGCTTCTAGGCCCACAAGTCTCCAACGGTCTCCTGTGCTTGGTGGCTCGAATGGGGATGGTGTTTTGAGAAGCATATCCCTTAGCCATGGAAAGGAAGCTGACACAAAGACCAAATCTGACATATCGGAGCTCTCATCCCGAGAACTACAGCCACGATGCCGTATAACATCGCGTCAGTGTTGCTTAATCTACTAGTCGTGGGCAATTGCTAACATTGCTTTGGCTAAAGCATGGTCAGTGACTTCTTCTTCCCTCAGTCAGGTATGCTATGCTTCTAACCTTGTCGTTCTTGCAATTGCTAACTTTCCTAGGTGGAATTGAAAGTCACATATACCAATTATCGTCTGTAAGAATGCTATCTAGTCTCTCGACCTTCGCCAATTCTAATTACGCCCCAGAAACTTATCGACCGAGGTCACAAAGTCATCGTGATTACACATGCATATAAAGGTCGTACTGGAGTTCGTTATCTCACCAATGGATTGAAGATCTACCATGTTCCCTTCTTTGTGATCTACCGCGAAACGACATTTCCTACCGTTTTCTCATTCTTCCCTATATTTCGCAATATTGTTATCCGGGAGCAGATTGAAATTGTTCACGGCCATGCCAGTTTGAGCAGTTTCTGTGGAGAAGCTATCCTTCATGCGCGCACTATGGGTCTGCGAACTGTTTTCACCGACCACTCGTTGTTTGGATTCGCCGATGCAGCATCCATTCTCACTAACAAGTTGCTTAAGTTTACTTTGAGTGATGTTGATCATGCGATTTGTGTCAGCCACACTTGGTAGGTTTTCCGCAGATGCTTCGTGCCCTTCAACTAACAGCTCGCAGCAAGGAAAATACAGTACTTCGAGCTTCGTTAGATCCATTGATGGTGTCGGTCATACCAAATGCTGTGGTAGCGGAGAACTTCTGTCCTTTGTCCCACACAACTCGTCCACCTGATCAATCCTTAAGCTCACCAACCGATGGACCGATCTCTCCGAGGCGAATTGGGCCCGACGATCCAATAACAATAGTGGTCATATCTCGACTTTTCTACAACAAAGGCACCGATCTTCTTATCGCATCTATACCACGGATTCTTGCCTCTAATCCCAATACGCGGTTCATCATCGCAGGATCTGGCCCCAAAGCAATCGACCTAGAGCAGATGCTGGAACGCAATGTGCTCCAAGACAAGGTCGAGCTTCTCGGTTCTGTTCGACATGAAGAAGTTCGAGATGTGATGGTGCGGGGTGACATTTACCTCCATCCAAGTCTGACGGAGGCATTTGGGACGGTCATTGTTGAAGCTGCTAGTTGTGGTTTGTACGTGGTCTGCACCCGCGTTGGAGGTATCCCCGAAGTGCTACCCCAGCATATGACTACATTCGCCAAGCCAGAGGAGGATGACATTGTACTTGCCACGAGCAAGGCAATCGCAGCTTTACGCTCAAATAAAGTCCGAACGGACCGATTCCATGACCAGGTCAAAATGATGTATTCATGGCGGGACGTAGCTGCCCGCACCGAGCGTGTTTATGAAGGCATCACTGGTGATATTAGCCCCGAGGAATTCTACGGTTACTACCCAGGCCAAGGCTGGGAAGCGAGCGGAGATCGCGTGCGCAGTTTCGCACTCATTGACCGTCTAAAACGTTATTACGGCTGCGGTGTCTGGGCAGGGAAACTGTTTTGCCTCTGTGTTGTGATTGATTTCCTCATCTACGTCTTTCTTGAGATGTGGTTCCCCCGGGCCAACATTGACATCGCACGAAGCTGGCCCAAAAAGCAACCCGCCAGTAAAATTCGTGACACTACCTGAGGTTTATGATGTGAAAGAACCCCAACGAATACCACATTGATCTCATTATGTCTTGCTGATTGATCGGTGATCTGGTTTTTCATCCCGCCTGCTTTAAGTTTCATCAAGGCCCTCTCCGTTTCTTCATGATCTACTTGTACATAGTTACCCCTATTCATAAATATCGAATACATAATGTCTATTTAGCGAGATCAAAGTCACAAAACACCATTACGGCTCCATCAAGCAGGGTCATCGGCTTCTATCATTTGCTCTACCAGGCCTTGATCGACCTCTGTTGTTGGCCCTATTTCGCTCCATGGCTACGAGTAGATGCCTAGCAGATTCCCGGTCTCGTAACAGATGGAATATGTAGAACTTCATTGGTATATTAACAGAGATGTGATTATCATTAAAAACGCCACTGAGCATCTTGGCATGTTGCGCTCGATTTTATGCATGAGGATATTTCACAGCCTTACCTCCCGATCAACGCATCACGGGAGGGCGACCCTCTTTATTCCATTTGACACGGCTTTGTACCCACTCAACAGCCGCTTGGACGCCAGATCCAAGCAACGCGCTGACCGGCAGCACGCGGCTGTCGCGGACGCCGCTTCCTGTCTCTCCTTCAAAAACCTTCCGGACAAATCCTTCTTTGATGCGAACCACTTCAACACAGTCCTCGCGGTCCTGCTTGTTTGCTAGAACCAAAATAGGGACACCAGCCACATCTGCATTCTGTAGGACAGACTCAAGGACTTCACGACACTCGTCTAGTCGGCCGAACTCACTGCTGGGCGCGTTGATACCAACGTTCTGTTCTGAAAATGTTTCTGCACTCGTACTCCCTCGTGTGCTATTGCGTCCTGGGCCTGCCACTGAGCTCGTGCGCCGAACAAGTCGTGCGATGTCAGGGTCTTGACCCACGTCGGCACTATCAACCACGAATATGATGGCATGGCAGCTGGTATAATAACTTTGCCAAAGACCGCGCATTGATATTTGACCCCCCACATCCCAAATTTTCAAGTTCATATCATGTAAGGCTATCGTTGCGACATTCTGCCCAACGGTTGGGACGGTTTTGCCGGGGTTGGGTGCTGGGGCGCCTTCGGGACGCGGCTGGTACAGTGCCTTGATCTGGGAGAGGAGAGTTGTTTTTCCGGCGTTGTCTAGACCAAGCAGGATGACGGAATATTCTGTCGGACACCATCAGTATTAACCAGAATGCGACCGTAGAAAGCAATTGTACCTTCTTTGCTTGTGGCGGCTAAGTACAACGACTTGGCCAGGTGATACATGATCGCGATCTCTACGGGAGCTCACGGCCAAGTGCAATCAATGCAATTCGGTGGAAACTATCTCCAACCATGAAATCATGACATCGTAGCCAAGTCCAGTTGTGACGTTCCAAGCTCACGACCCGCGTTGCAGCCTCATCCGTTTCTGGAAGATAGGGCTTAGGGCTTCTGGAGAGGAGATCTGGGGAGGGTTTCAATGTGAACTCCCTAGGTACTTTTGCTATCAACTACGCAGTAACACACGTTATGTCTTTTCTGGAAATATGTGTTTTCTGCAATACCTGACACGACCATGATATTCACCTCCATAACCCGAATGCCTCAACCGATATACCTTCGGGTTCCCTTCCTCAGGTCACAGTGAGCGTTCACTTCCGGCGAATGGAGAATGGCGACCATCCCCTCCCCCCCACATCATTCCCAGGGTTTGTCAGCCTGATTATTGATCGACGGAAACCTTGCCGATACGAAGTCTTCCCCTCGTCTGGATTGCCCTTCAGTTTCCTCTAATGTCTTCTATTATATGGTCTTGTCGACTTTGGCCGAGAAGGCAGTGTGAAAAGGGCTGTCCTGCTCTGATCGAGTGACCTCCGACCTTTATCCACCCTGTCGCATGTCTCTACCAATATGCCCCACGGTAATTCACTTGTTTGATATACGTCCTCAATGGAGATCGACACTGTCATCGTCGGTATGTTCATATGGGGATATGCCTATGTTACGATTGTTTGATGTGTTTTGCTCTGCTGAAACCCCCACCTTCTACCCCGCGCCATGAAAAGTCCATGGGAGTTTGGAGCTAATGAACGACCTTCTTCAGGCAATGGACCGTCGGCCATGATCCTTTCATATATCCTCCATGGCCATATACCTTTCTACTCATCCGATCCTCCACATCCCGATCATTTACTGGATGCCAAGTTGAAAGCAGCACCAGAGATTTTGAATGCCGATGTCGATTCTCTTACAGCCCACTTTGACGCCTCACGTTTGTCATACTCAACCCAGGCGCTTCCAGTGAACGTCTTGTTGGACACACTTGTACGGCCAAGTGTGGACGTGGATGAACCAGGTAGCATCTCCAACATTGATTGGCGCTCTCAGCCTGAGAAGGCTATATCCCATCTTGTTTTTGGAAAGTCAACAAATCCCGGAGGTCAGTGGACAGAAGACCGATTGGGTGCCAGCTGGGATATTCAGACTTTGAGTTATGCGGCAATGCTGTCCTTGCCCGGTTATTCCTTCGCCGAACATCACAAAAGAACCACGGGAAAGGATTTACCGCCATACACGAGGCCCACACGGTGTGAGATAGCCAACTACTTTTGTGCTTATCCGGAGGCTGCTGGGATTCATGGTTCCTTTCGGGGCGGCGAAGAGCTAAAAGGCATTCATCGCACCACCAACGGATTCCACATTCGATCTCATAACATTCACTGCAAACGTCTAGTCCTGGCAAGTGGGATCTTTTCTGAAATCCTTCCACCAGAACCGGTGTTGCGCCCATTACTTGCGACCAAGCCTACACCGAAAATCCCGTTGCTCGTCATCGGCTCTGGTTTCTCTGCTGCCGATTCCATTATCTCCGCCTCCCCAGACCAACAAATTTTGCACATATATAAGTGGTCACCGAACGACCGTCCCTCCCCTCTTCGGGCCTGCCACCAACAAGCATATCCTGAGTATGCTGGTGTCTATCGTCTTATGAAACGCGCTGCACTGGCAGCTGAAGCTGGGAGCAAAGATCAGCGACCGAAATACCGACGCGCTTCATCAACACCATTCCTTGAAAGTCGGAATTGGGAGGACCTCTACGAGGGTCACTGTAACGTTGAAATAACAACTGTGGAAGTTGATGGCGATTTGGCTATGGTCACATTCCGCCGTCGGGATGGAACAATCTTCTCGAGGCCTGTGCGAGGCCTTGTCTATGCTGCTGGCCGACGAGGCACGCTCGATTATCTTGATCCTGCGCTCCGCTGTGAAGTGCTAGGGCACGACAATCAGGAAGATCTGGCGGTAACGGGCCAGACCCTCCGTGCAAAAGCTATCGACGATCTCGAGCTCGCCCCGGGCGTTTACATCATTGGCAGCCTCACCGGAGATTCTCTCGTTAGGTTTTCATACGGCGGTTGTGTCTACACCGCTGGGCATCTGATGGATGGAGAGCGAGACAGCCGCAGCGTCTGTAGTAGTCTGGGGTCTTCTACCAAACTGAATGGCTCCTCTTCGCTTTCTGTCATGAACGGCATGGATGGCCATCTCGTCTATCCGAATGGCGATTCGGCATTGACCCGCGAAGACACTTTTAGCAAAGTGTCGACCGTTACCGACCAACCTGCTGTACGTGGTTGGTGGAAGGCGCTCTCTCGCATGTGGAATGATCTACTCCGATGAGCATTTCGATGGTATGCATGTATATCACGAATCCCAATGTAACATTTTAGAAATAACCGGTATCTTCATTTTCCGTCATTTGTTTGAGTCCGCACACAGCAAGCCCTGGAGCTCCGGCTGACGGAGATCACGCTAATCCCGAGTAGGAAAGACGGTTTCGGGAGACCCCGAAGCTTACATTCGCTCATTCGTTTTCGAAGCCGTTGGAATGCCTCACGTTCGCTTCTAGTCAAAGGTCGGGAAAGTCACCATGCTGACGTCCCAGCTATTCTCAGGGTCTGCTGCATGTATATGGACTTCCATGAGGCAGTGTCCATATCTGGCATGTGGGGAATGACCAACACAATAGCACTCTCGGCAATCTTTGCATGAACTCAGCATTCTCAAACAAAATCGCTTGAATGGGGTTGTTTCAAGTATCACGCAGTCGGCCACGGTGCATCTTGACTGCTCTCCAATATAGATAGCTGATAGAACGGTGCAATGAGAACCTCACAAGGTCAGAATTCAGGCCTCCCGAAATCCGATGCACACACTACAATAACAAGGTCTCGCCAAGCTCTGTGCCATGTGGACCTATGACTTGCTCAATTGTTCAGTGGGATTCCCCACGCCAGAATATTCCAGAACGGAGTGTCTGCTGTCTCTGCCACTGGGCTGTCCCGAAGGCAGGTAGTGGAGACCGATGGGGAGGAGCCGTGTCGATCACACACGCTTTACGGAGTACACCGTAGTGGCAACACAACCCTGGAGAACATGTTGCAGTTGGAAGACTGTGTTGTACAGGACGGAGTAGTTCGTGTCTCTGTTCACATGGTAGGGCTTGCCGTTTGGACCTCTGATAGGCAATCCCCGTTCTAAGCCCTGGTCGTAAGAATTGTACAATACAAGAGAGACGACCAATCTTCGCTCCTATTGCTTACTCTATGAGCCGTATGATTAGCCATTTCCTCGGGCTACTCTGTACTCCGTACAGTGGGGCCAGTTGATTGGCATCTTCTTGGCCTCCTATTCGGATTTGTAACAAATACGACAGCGGGCTTAACTTCTCGGCAGGCCCCCTCACTCCTTACCAACTTACGATAATGGATGATGAAGAGGTTCTCAATCGAAATCAATGATATGATATACTCTGACATAAGAAAAGGAGTGAAAGATTGAGACCCGAAGCCATGAAGAACTGAAGAACTGAAGAACTGAAGAACTGAAGAACTGAAGAACTGAAGAACTGGCACTGAAGAACTGACTTCAGGGGGGAAGTGCATGATCAGCGGTCTATCCGCCAATGGCATCAGAAGGAGAGAACTGAATTAGCAAGCCCAATCTCACCCACTTCACCCCCGTCAGCAGTTCGCAGGTCTAGCGCATATACCCTTGTCCGGACTAACAGATACTAACTGCACTATCTTTGCCGAGCTATACAACATATAGTTCCGACATATAATGATCTACCCGACTATTCTACGGATGTCTCCATTCTCATGTGTCTCAAATTAGAATCAAGTTTGAACTGATTCTCTTCTTCTCCGCCATTGCCGCTCTTTGCCTTTTAGCCCCTCGCTTAGTAAATTATTCTCCATATTGACTAACGCAAATCGGGTTGGCCCCAACGGTCTAACGGTCTTCCCCTTTACCACTTGTCGAGTTGCCGACCAAACTGCCTTCGCATTGACAATGGAGTCATTTAGCTCCTTTTCTCTCTGTAGATCCTCATTCCGAAACTCTCCCGACGGTTCCAATTCCCGACATCGGGTGATGGAGTGATGAACATTGACCCCGAGGTTTTTCCAGGAATGGAGTATAAATATAGTAGTTCTTCCCCGGAACCACACTCACTAGTCATTATCATTCACTTCCGAGCCTATACATCTCGTTCCTTCCCTCTTCCCTCTTGAAACATGAACCAATCTACTACTGTCCTCTTTGTTCCAGGCGCATGGCATAGCCCTGACTGCTTTGACCCTGTGATCCAGCGTCTGGAAGCAGCCAACTACAAAACCGACAAGGTCTACCTCCCCTCCGTGGGTCCTGCCAAGCATCTGTTGAACTTCGACGCCGATGTTGCCCAGATTCGCACTCAAATCGAACGCGCAGCGGACGCCGGGCAGAATGTCGTCGTGCTCGTTCACTCTTACGGCAGTGTTCCTGCAAACGAGGCAATCAAGGGCCTGGATCTCAAGACCCGCCAGCAAAATGGCCTACCCGGTGGTGTCTCTCATCTTTTCTTCTGTACTGCCTTCATCATCAAAGAAGGCGATTCGCTCATCGGCGCTTTCGGTGGCAATGACTTGCCTTGGTTCAAGGTCAGCGAGGATAAATTGGAGATCAATCCGGCCGATCCTCAACAGACATTCTACCATGATTGTGACGCTGCTCAAATTGAGAGTTCCATTGCGGCCCTGAAGCCTCACAGTTATCAGACCCTCCGCAGTCCTTGCACCTATGCTGCGTGGAAAGACGTGCCGAGTACCTACCTTTACTGCACCGAGGATGCTGCTATTCCCCTGGTTGTTCAAAAGGGTATGGTTGAAGGAACGGCCATGGGAACTGGCATAAAGACGGAGACGGTGCACGCATCGCACAGCCCATTCCTCAGCAAGCCGGATGAAACCACTGCAGCCATTCGTCGGTCTGCTGGTGAAGTCTTTTAAATGAGTTTGGGACATCGTTGGCATTTTGGATTTGTAAATAGCATTGGGCATTGGTCAGCATAGAGCGAAATAATTTGGATAAATAGATCGAGCGGATACATATAAATCTCTTTCTCTACATGGTATATACCTAAACATAAGACGGAAAGTATTCTGTAGGACGTGCTCTCCGCGAATATCTTACACTGCATCAACCTCCCTAGATACATGCGAGTACCATCAATGTAGCTCTCTCAATGTCTACGCACATGGTATCAGGGCAACCCAGTGGCGTCCAGTGAGTCATGGTGACATTTGCCCATGTGTACCTAGATATGCTTACCAACTCATATAATGAACATTCTAGATTAATTTATACGAGTAACGACATCAGGACCTCGGAACATACAAAGGACTCACAATATCTCAATGTAGGTAGAGATCCAGAAATCTCCTGACATTGGGGTTCTAGTAGAAGCCATTTTCTTTTCAACTTCTTACCAACTTCACTTCCTCTCTCTCTATATAGCCGAGATGTCTTCAAGTAATGATGCAGCCTCAGTCTATGGACTCACAGCTGTTCTATCATCAGCCACTACTCTCCTCGCAAAAGATCCCCCTCAGACCGCTGCGCCCTCCATTGCAATGATTGAAGTTCCGATTCCCACAACGCCACTCGCTCAGCGCATCAATGAATATGCAAAGTTCCATCTTCCTGAGCCGACCTATAATCATTGTCTCCGCGTCTATCATTTCGGTCTCGCGATCAAGCGGTACAGATTCCCACAATGGGCGTTCACGGATGAGACATACTTCCTAGCCTGTCTGCTTCATGATATCGGAACTACTGAAGACAATTTGAGGGCGACAAAGATGAGCTTTGAGTTCTTTGGAGGCTTCAAGGCATTGGAAATTCTCCAGCACCCACCACTTGCCCCTGCAACCGGCTCGGATGCCGTTGCCCCAAAAGAGCAGGCAGAGAGTGTGGCAGAAGCAGTCATCCGACACCAAGACCTGTGTGATAAGGGAAAGATCACCGCTCTCGGTCAATTGCTCCAGTTGGCAACCATTTTTGGTACGTCTGCGACTATCAGGATTGACAATTCCCGTTACATTTGGTCTCGACCTTGAAAATGACCAACTAACACTTTGTGATACAGACAATACTGGTTCCTCCGCGGATCTAGTTCATGCCTCAACCATTGAAGATGTTTCTAACCATTTCCCCCGTCTGAAATGGAGTGACTGCTTCGCTAGTACTATCCATGAAGAAAATCGGCTGAAGCCCTGGTCACACACAACTACACTGGGCGAAGAAGAGTTTGCTGAGAAGGTGCTCAGTAATACATTAATGGCACCTTATGAGTGATAAAATATCAAGGAAATACGAGATGTGGCCGTGTCTTTGGACTAGTAGGGTGAACTGCCAGAAAGACTTTAAAATCAAGCAATGAAAATTAGCATCACTTGAAACGATTGGGGACATGCTCAAAATTGTCTGAGAGAAATGAGATTCACAGAGCCAAATACACCATGAAAAGGGGACATTTGCAATCGTTCGATGTAGGGCTCATTGGCGGTGGCCTCGAAATTGCATGGTGACCTTCGAAAATTTAACCCCGTAAATAGCTTCTTCATGGATTCTCCAGAGCCGAACATGATCCGAGCCATTCTCACTACTTTCTTTCTCTTGGTACCATTCTATTATATATACAAGCCCCCAAATCTCCTCATTCGCTACTGCCAGCGTCGCTGGCCGGACGTGCTTTTTCACATAGAGACAACCACCAAAGTCGTGGCGTTGACAATTGATGACGCGCCCTCCCTACATACCCCGGCAATTCTTCGTCTCTTGCAATCGCACAATGCAGCAGCAACCTTGTTCCTGATAGGATCCCAGATCCCAGGTCACGAAGCTATCTTGGCTGATTTGGTCCGAGCTGGCAATGAACTGGCCAACCATGCCATGTATGATGAGCCATCTCGTGCACTTGGCGACGATATCTTGGCAGATCAAATCCGAGCAGTGCATCTCAGAATCGAAGCAGCATATTCTGCGGTAGGGAACCAGTCTCGGCCAGAGAACTGGCTATTTCGTCCCGGGTCGGGCTTCTTCAGCTCTCGGATGAGAACCCTCGTCAAGGAGCTGGGCTATCGGCTGGTGCTTGGTGATGTGTATCCACATGATCCGCAGGTGCCGTTCTGGAGATTGAACGCGAGTCATATCCTGAGTATGGTCAAGCCAGGCAGTATCATTGTTTGTCACGATCGAAGAGAATGGACGGTGCCCATGCTACAGAAGGTGCTACCGGAGCTGAATCGCAGAGGGTACCGCGTCGTCACAGTCTCTGATCTACTGAGGGAGACCAGTTGAATTGGTGGTCGGATGGATTGTATATTGCAAGCTCTTTAATGTACATGTCTTTCATTTCAAAACGCTATGGGTATATTCAGGAGTTCTCGACGCATTAGCCCATGATCTGCAATTGATCCTCCGGAGGCCAGCGAACTTGCGCAAAGCTCAAGCAGCGCTTGATACTTTGCAGGTACTTGCGAGTGATCTCATCACTCAAGATATGTGCCTGTTGGTCACTCTGGTGCAGCTTCTCTCGTGCAGATCGCTCGTGAATACCAACCATGGTCACACCGATAGGCCACGCTCTATAAAGCCGTCAGTATCGTTCTCGGTTTAACAGTGCGATGGAATCAACATACGCTTTACCAATGCTCACTCGTAGGTAGGCATCATTTGCATCGACATATCGTCGCTGCTGTGCCTTGTGGACAATCTCAACAATCGGTTCCAACAGGCCGTCCTCCAGCTCGGCTTTTTCAAAGAGGCGGAACAACGGTGTCATATTTTCGCGTGACTGAGTCATGGCACTGAAAGCCTGCCTTCCCTGGAAGCTTTCCCGAACTGTAATATCACGCTTTGCCAGTGCCAATTCCCACTCGGACAAGACCATATTGAAGTAAGATGCCAACTGCCGGAAAAGGAAGAGACGGTTCTCCTTCTCTTTCGGTATCTTCGCCGGAATAATCATCTGTCCACCGGGCACAGGCTCCAGAGTCGTGGGAATAGGGCCGTCCGTGATCTTTTGTTTCGGTGCGGCAGCCCGTTGAACTAAACGGCGGTATCGTCGAAGGCGTGCTCGATAGTCCTCCCCAAACAATTGAATTGGTGCATTCATCTCTCGTAGTTTCGTGACCAACTCCTGCTCCTCAATATCTTCCTCCTCATGCTCGTCGGCCTGGGTATCTTCAGGCAGCTCAGGCAGACCAAGCCTCCGCCGCCGTTCACGTTCTTTGGCTTTTTCTTCCGCCTCTCTCTTCGCCTTAGATTCCTCTGCTAGCCGTCGCTTTTTCTCTTCGCGCTCCCGGGTTCGCTCCGCCTCCTCGTCCTCGAGTTTCCGTTTGTTCGCAATTCGTTCCTCACGTTCGCGAGCTATCTGCGCTTGTTCCGCATTGTAAGCCTCGATACGGGCAGCTTCGACATCACCTCGGCGCAAGTATTTCTTTGTCGGGACTGCCGGTGATCCTTTTCCATCTTCTTTGGATGATTTGGAGGCATCGCTACCCTTAGCCTTGGAGATCTCCTTGGACATCAACGCGGCGAAATCCATGGTAGCAAGGAGATGCAGCGAGCTGCTGAAAAGATGCGACTACAGCTGAGATAGAACGACGTGAGGCGATGAGAGAGTTGGAAATGCGAAAATGGGGTGTGGAGATGACAGAAAGAATGTTCGGCTTTGCACGTCAGAACCCGCAGCTTCGACGCCGCATTTAGGCCTTCTCCAGTCAACTCCCCTCAACCAAAATATTCTCAGCATTCACCTTCAAAAGCCTCGATTGGAGCTGGAGCTTCAATTCACTTTGATCTTATCCCTTTTTTCTATTTCTTTCTGTTTCCTGTCTCTCTCTGATATACAGACTGTGACTTGCGCGCCCATCCATTATGGCCGCTCCGTCGCGAGAGGTTCCCAAGCCCTCGATCAATCGCCAGACCACCGCACCATTTCACCTGAAACTCTTCTACCGCGTTAATAGCTTCAATCCTCTATCTGACTATAGCATTCCCGTGCAATCTCGCCGTGGAGGACCCGTCAGTGGACCCAACGCTCTCCGTCCAACATCACCAGTCGCATCTGCAGCGCCGCTCCCACCACACCTGGAGATCTACACATGGCAATCATGCACACTACGCGAGCTCTCACAGCTTCTCACTTCTGCACTTCCATCACTACTCCCTGATCCGCCCGTTGGCACCCGCCTTTGCTTCCGGCTGATTTATCCCGACGCACGCGGCGCCGCAATGGGTGGTCCCGATGCGCGTGGCCGATACTTGAGCAGAGACTTGGGCAGTGTTATTGTTGGGCCGAGGGACAGTCCGTTACGCACGGATGACGACGAAGATAAACAGGACGCACGCCCTCGTCCTGGCCCGCTCCGGTTCCAGGGCTCCGAGGCCGATAGACCCTTGCAGGACGTCCGGTTTATTGTTGGTGACTACATTGAGTGTGCGATTCTTGCTCCGCTCGAAGATGGATCCGTTGCGCCGCCACTCAATGGCGCCTCGGGCCCGATTCTAGGGCCCAGAGGTGGAGGTGGAGGCGGCATGCGCGCGTTTCGCGACAATGGCTATCCTCGTGGGCCTGGGCCCCGTGGTCCTCGGGGACCAGGCGGTGACCGTGGACCTGTCCATATGCCTCGGGGAGATTGGCACCGCGGTGAGCGATTGCCTGAAGGTGGGCGAGGGGGAGGTCGTCGTGGATGGGCACCGTATTGAAGAGCGCAAAGAAATCTCAAACGTTCAAAAGCGAGTTTCTCAACTGGACGATGAATACCCATGTTAAGCTATTGTATGATTATCAGGTTTAGGACGAAAGGAATCAACAGTATCTACCTGCAGTATCTATATCAAAAAGATTACGCATGACTACCAGCTGGCATACGAGGTATGATCCTTCAGGGCCATCCCACGGACGCTCTATGGCTATGGATTTGATGCTTTGGTATGCTTTTGAAGCAATCCGAATTCACCCCCCAGTGAGGCCGTGAACGATGTCAACGAAATAAGAAAATCCATGCGGTATATGCTTGTAATAAAGTACACGGCCCAGGCAATGGGCATCGGCACAACAAAAGAATCATCGAGCAACAGCCCCTCAGCCTCTCTGCACACAAGTATCTCCAACCTCTCTGTGCGTAGTCCCCCAGATAGCGCCGTCTCAGACTCGCGGCTTAGTTCGAATTTGATCAGAAAACAAGAATTCAATTTTCAATCCATCACGAAATATCTACCACTCGGAGATCGTGTCTCCCTTGCGCTTGCCACGGAAATCGAACTTGCCCTGTGTTTTGTTAGCGTCTGTTCTCCCGCGGTATTGGTCCGCTGTTGCGCCAATTGAATCACGAGAGATCGGTCCATACCTCGTAAGTGTAGGCAAAGTAGCCCAGAACACCAGGAATCAGGCCCATGTAGACGAACGAGATCATGGCATGGCGCGGGGTCCAGCGCCAGTACTTGTAACGGTTGGCATTGAGTTCTGTACGTCTGTTAGTCAATCCTCTATCGCAGATATTTTGTGGGCCCAGGGTAGAGGTTCGAAAAGAACTGTAACCAAGAGCATATATTTTTGCCAGTCAAGTACAATGCGCGAGTTTGATCCGGAATCCTGAATCTGGGGAGGAAGTTGAGGGTCATGTACCGTAGTATTTCTGAAGGGCCGGGTCAAGGACCAGAGCTGGACAGTAGGTTAGCGAACTCAGTCACTATTCTTGTAACACTCTCAGGACTCACACTTGCTAGGACCAGCCATTTTTGCGGATAGCTTTAAGCGTAGACACTGACCGATGATGCTTGCAAGCGTTCGGGATTGAAGTTGAAGATCACATGATATATCCGCTGATGTAATCAGGCTCTAGTTCCAACCTTGAAAAGGTTGGAAAGTCTTTCTCGAGCTTCCGGGCTGGTAAATGTACGGTGAAATGGTAAATTAGGCTATTAATGCTTCCTACTTCAATGAAGAATCTTGATTGCTTGTCTTTTGACTTCGCTCCGTTACAAATTGCGGATAATGTTCATTGTTCTTGCGGAGCTCCCAGTATGGTATAACTACCAAAAGATCCGAGAACATCCGCCAATCCAATGTCCTCAATATCTCAGCAACGAGCCTGTGTATAAAAAGCATTGGAAGACTTGACATTGATTAAAAGTAAAAAAAGAACGTTGCCTACTTGTTAGCCTCTACATAGATGCCGAGAATTTCCCCTCAATCTTCTCGATCTTCTTCACGGCACGCTGGTATCCCTCGATTCTCTCGAGTCGGTCGGCGTACTCCACAAGAAGAGGATACTTTTTCTTGTTCTCCTTCTCTTTCAAAATTCGTATGGTGACAGCAATGACAGGGAAACTCAGCAGGATGTCGGCAGCTGTCAGCTCCTTTCCACAAATGAACTGACCACCATCCGGAGATGTGCGCAGCTGTTCCTCGAGGAAGGCAAGGTTGCCCTCAACATTACGGGTGAGAAATTGGTTCTCAACTTGTGAAGCGACAATGTTGGTAATTGGTCGCACAAAGAATGGAGGGGCATTTCGAATGGCTGTTGGCATTGTCAACGGTGCTTAGGCCATCGTCTCTATACGAGAATATACGAGATGGCGCTCGAGATCAAGGACAACTTACAGTCATTCACCAGAGTCATCACCAGGTAAGGCATAAGGCTGCCCTCCACGTAGTGCATGAAGTAGCGATAGCGCATCCACTCGTCGGTCTCTTCACCCACTTTGCCTTCAGCCCCAGGCCTGTACCGTTGTGGCACAAGCGTCGGTCGCGCGCCGCTGAAGTGGTCACAGAGATATTCCACAATTGCACCAGACTCCGCCAGCACTAACGGTTTGGCGGCGCCTGGTGCCTCGATGGTAACTACGGGCGATTTGCCCAGCGCGTGCACCTCCTTCAACTCGGCCGGGGCGAGCTTGTCCGCACGACGCTTGAAGGTTTTGAGGTCATATTTGAGCTGTAGCTCTTCCAGAAGCCAGAGGATTCGATGGCTTCGAGATTGCTCGAGCCTAGGTTATTTGTTAGCATGGTTCTAATAAAACCAGCAGAGACTCACCAGTAGAGAGTAATCTTGCAACCTTGGTTGTTGTCAGTCATTATGTATGAAATAACAAGTTCAATTTAAACGTGAGGGGTGTTGGGAAGATGGGACGTACCGAATAGATGTTTTAAACTTGAATGATGTCTGCACATGGATTATGTCAAGATGGCCCGAGGCCTCTCCCAGAAAGGAAATAGACCCGAGATTTGCAGATCGTGTTCGTATGATCGAGATTCAACTCATTTAGTTGGGGCTGTGCGAACTATGTTGTTACTCTGTATCAAGTAGGAGGTACAGGTGTATCTCGTGTGCTCGTGTTGGTTTCAAGATACGGCAAACCTATCATAGACTGCGAATACACAGTCCTAGTCCAATCAAGCTCCAGGCGTAACTTGCCTTGTTGTCACACTTGTGGAATGAGAAGATGTCAAATCACTTATATGTGAATGACTGTTCTACCTAAGGCACATTCTTGGATGTATGTAGGTATATAGGCATCTCTGGCACCCAACCTTGAATAGCAAGTCTGTTTTGCTCGAGCTCGTTAGCTTTCAATAAGTATCCTGCATCCCAGACCCCGTTAGTCACAGGCAATGTACCCAAGATACTCCTACTTGATCATTTCCGATGACATGGAAAGGGGGACTCTCGCAGAGTGTCTGGTCCAGTCGAGCAGTACAGACTGTCGTACCAGCCGCCTAGGGCTGAGTACAAGATACGCATTGATTCTCCATCTCAGCTCATAGCCCTGGAATGATACAAATTAAAAGCATGAAGTTAGATTTTAAGGTGGTTAAGCTTCTGTAACCCTCCGCTTGAATAGCTCATAGCTCCGCGCGGCTACTATTTCCATTCCTCAAGACTGAAGCTCTCGTCTTTACCAGTAAGGTGCGTTAACGCATGCGGGGCGTCGTGGAGTACAAAGTGGTCGCCAAGCAACAATCTTCAAGGGCCAGTTATGGCACGTGCATCGCTATATAGATCCCCATGCACTCGGGTGGGCAAGGAGCGGTTTCGTCTGTGTACCTTGGCACTGTTCGGGTCGAACTGAATGCACATTCCCCTGTTGAATGCCATGTTACCGCAATAACATGACCGAGCCACTGTGTCTACTCTCAGACGGCGCGAATGATTTGTGGGTTTGCAATTGGGCTTTCTTGATAGCCTGCGCGGAGAGAAGATCCTCACCACGGTGTGATGGTGCCCTGCGTATGGAGTTAGTCGCACAACGCGCAGTCTCGTCGAGTGATTGTGTGGCAATGGCGTGGATCTCATTCTCTTCTCACCAGTATAGCGCGACGATTCCATCGCCGCCATATTGCACCATAGGGGGAAACATCTTGATATGTGCTTGTCGCCTAGATGACGGGTTCAAGTTCTTTGCACGGGTCATACAACCTACGGCCGCAGACCATATGCTCTTGAAACTGCTGATTGTCCATGGGAACCACCCGGCCGTGGAGAACAAAGTGCCGCGCCTGTTTGATGGTGTTCGAAACCACGTCTTCATGAGATTCCTGAGGCGTGTTTACACTTCTGCCGATCTTGCACTGCTCTACCCAGAGACATTTGGACGGGTAATCCTCGAGGACATGGCCAGTGGTGTCCCCGTCATCGCGCACGACCAAGGCGGGCCCTCAGATATCATCCGTCATAGGCAGACCGGTAATCTCGTCCCGAGTGATATTGAACGGTTCGTTCGTAGTCCGAGAATTTCACTCGGTCCCCGTTGAGCAAAGCTTGCGGTAGTGGCACGTCGGTACGCAGATAACACTAAGAAAGAGATCAACTGTCGAGCAGCTTGGGAAACTGCAGCGCCACTATCGCTAACCAGGAATTGTAATGTCACCAAATTATCCAATCTGGAATCTGGATTGTTGTTAAGCAGCTTCGCCTCCCGTTGCGCCTCCCGTTGGCGGTTGGGGGTATCTGCACCGTGTGGGTAATCTCTGCAATTCCATTGCTTGTTCATAGCGATCGCCTTCTTTCCCGGGCTTAGCAGACCAACGGTCAATTCCAGGGTCCTCCGATGGTTGAAATGTAGCCTGATACTCTACACACGGCGTACTTGAATTTGATGACGTTGAAAGCATTCGATTTGGTTTATCAGGTCATTATCAACAGATAGGAGTCCTCAGATGCACACCAGCTACCTTTCACAGCCTCACCGGCTCTGTGTTCCGACAAGCCAGATGACCCTCTGTAACCAAGGAGTTCTTGCATGAGCGGACCGAAACGAAATCGGAGAGATTGCTCAACGTGACCTCGGCAATTTCCCCCAGTGCCTCGCGGGTGAAGAACCCCTGGTGACCACAGATCAACACGTTATGGAAGGTCATCAGGCGCATGATGACATCGTCCTCGATGATCTCGCCCGAGTGATCGTTGTAGAACAGCTCGCTCTCCGCTTCATAGACATCCAACGCCAGCCCCCCCAACTGTTTGGTCTTCAACGCCTGGATGACCGCAGTCGTGTCGATGAGTCCGCCGCGCGAGGTGTTCACCAGCAAACACCCCGGTCGGATGCGTGCGAGGGTCTCCTCATTGATCAGATGTTTTGTGCTCTCCGTGAGGGGACAGTGTAGGCTGACGATGTGACTCTCCGCCAGCAGGGAATCCAAGTCCACTAGCGTTCCGTACCGACGGAATTCCTCGCCGGCAAATGGGTCGTGAGCGAGGAGTCGGCACCCGAAGCCGTGGAAGATGCGGGCGGCGGCCATGCCAATACGACCCACCCCGACGATCCCCACGGTCTTGCCATGCAGCGTATTCCCCAACAACCCTTCGATATTGAAATTGCCCTCCCGGACACGATTATATGCGCGGTGGGTCTTGCGGTTCAGGGTTTGAATCAGGGCGACCGCGAACTCCGCCACGGCTTCGGGGGAGTAGGCGGGAACGTTCGCCACAAAGAGACCCAGTGCTTCGGCGGTAGCGAGATGCACATGGTTGAATCCCGCACAGCGGAGCAGGATCGCGCGAATCCCGAAGGCATGGAGGGCCCTCAGCACGGTCTCGTCGAGGGTGTCGTTCACAAAGACGCAGACGGCATCGCAGCCTCGGGCGAGTGGCACGGTTTCCTCGGAAAGGGCAAAGGCATGGTAGTCGATGGTACACAGCTGGGGAAACGTTTCCCCTCGCACCTGTTCCAAATAGGTGCGATCGTAGGATTTAGCGCTAAAGACGGCCAACTTCATTGTGATGTGTCTACAACATACAGGCTATGTTGTACTCTATTGTTCACATAAACCCTACAACTGTATGTACCTAGGTACCTACAACATTGGTAGGTCAGATCTCACAGTCATGACGACACCTTTCCCGTCTGCCGGTTTCGTCAGGTACATTGTCCTTTTGTTCCCCGGATGTCCATTGGATGCGATCTCGGGATTTGATCAATATAGTCTCAACTTGTACTCTATACTTATCGTCTACAACAGACCCCTCGGCATGTTTTCAGAATGCATTCCCTTCCGCAGGGCTCCGAGAGTCTCGAAACGGCATCTGTGGTTCCTCCAATAGGACCGTGGGTAATGGCTACGCACCAATCAGCGGGTCCTGATAAGAGACAGACGCCACATCGATGCTGATTGGTCGAGGGGGACGCTACTTTTTTTTGGATCTGGAGAACTCGGGACTCCGTACTCCAAGTACCTTAGGTACCTTCAATGTTATGTACAAGCAAGTAGTAGAGGAATGTACACACTACATTATGGAGTACATCTCAGATGTGATATAGTATCAATCCAGATACACTACCTACATGTTCCATCCACTTCATACCTGAGGTACCTACAACATAGCATACTACAACATACATGCCGAGGTAGATTATAGCTTGAAACTGTAATTAAATGGACTCCATAGTGGAGTGACCGCAAAAGGAAACCCGTCTCATGTCTCCAAGTCTGAATCCCGGTCAAACAGCGGTCAAAAGAGGAAGGAGTACAACAGACGATAGATGATTTCATGTCTGTGCGAAGAAAGCGAAGACGATGGGAAAAAGTACGAAGGACAGAGGGCAATGTACATACTCCAGGATGTACTCCAGGATGTACTCCAGGACACGGGCCAAGAGTACTTGACACTACTTGGCCCCAGCGCCAGGGTAGTACTCGCCACCAAGTACCCAAAAGTACCATCGAGAGATCACAGTAGCAATGTGATGTGCTATTCGATCTACACCTCCTTTTGTCCCAGAGAGTACGGAGCACTCCGTACGCATTACTTATTCGATGCAGGTTCGAATCTTGCATCGCTGTATCCCTTCACCTCTCTTCATCCCTTTCAACTCTCTCCCTCTCTCTCTCTCTCTCTCTCTCTCTCTCTCTCAACACTGTTCACCCGTTCCTTCAATCCACACTTAGCTCCAACGCTCCCGTCTCCACTGCACCGACCACTTACACGCGACCTTTTGTTCTCGCCTTCGGGGCTTGACGCCTCTCTGATCGCCGATAATTCGCATTACCGCTCCTTTTTTTTTGCCCCTCGGTGTTTTAGGAAATGCCCTTTTCGCCGCTGAGCTCAATTAGAAACTCAACTTGATCTTCCCTCAACCTTTATTATCCGCACCCTCGCCATCTCTTCCTCTCCATTCTTATTGACCACTATGGCGACCCATGTGATGACCTCGACCCCGGCTACCAATCAGATCTCGGTGTATGGCCAGCCGTCCCCAACCAACTCGGCCTCCAACACGCCCTCCAATAATTCTCCAACCTCCCCTCGCATGACCACGGCCCTGCACCAGTTGCCGTTGCAATCGCGCCAGCTTCGTCCGCTCAAGGGACCTCTTTATGTCCCCGCAGCTCTGCGACCGACCGAGCGACCTCAGAAATCCTCCCCCATTACCCCACCCCGGAGTGTGCATGGCTCGCTCGATAGCTTGAATGAGGATACGTCGGAACCCATCAGCCGTCGCTCCACCATGGAGAGTCAGTCCAGCGAGATCAGCCAGGTTGCTCAGCATGAGTGGATGAAGAACGAGCAGCTGGGCGCCGTGACCGGTCCTCCCACCCGTGAACACTGGAAAGTGAGTATCCAAACCGTTCCCTTCCCTCGCCTTTATAGGAATTGCTCTGTGCGATGGCGTATTTGCAGTAGTCAATGTCGTGTGTGAGCTCGTCATTCTTCGAGAATGGCGTGTTTGCAGTCCGACCGCCTCAGCCCTATCCCATCCTAGTCACATTCACCTTGATTTTGATTGCATTGGTCACCTGCAAGACCCAGCCGCTAACCGTACCCTTCAGGCCGACTCTGCCTCGTCCAACTGTGACTCTCCGACCTGTCGCTCCTCTTTCGGGATCTTCTTGCGTCGCCATCACTGTCGTCACTGCGGCCACGTCTTCTGTGCCTCCCACACGCCTCATCTCGTTCCCCTTGACCAGGATGCTCGCTTCCACCCCGATGGGGTCCCTTCCCGTGCCTGCGATCTGTGCTGGAGCGCTTACCAGCGCTGGGAGGAAAACCGTTCCGACCGTCTGAACAAGATCCAGAACACCATCGATGCCCAGGTCGGGGTTTCGGTCCCCGATTCGGAGGGTTCGAATGCCGATGAGCACTCCGCCTCTCACGGTCAGACTGGTGAGGTCGCTGCCTCTGTTCCCCGTGACTGGAACTGGAGCACCTTCTAATCGCATTGGCCTATTTCTTTGGGTTACTGCGGCCAGCAGGACTGCTGCAGCTCGGCGTCTTTTTTTTTGGATTCTACTTAATCTCTTTGCTTCTCGAGTCATGCTCACGTGTGACCTGGTTTTTATTTTCTTCTGGCGATCATGACCTCGGAGTTATGGGCCTGGGCCCTGGGCTTGTTTTCTTGTTTTCCACCGTCACAATGTGACTTCCCACCATGTCTAGAAGGGGTTTTCTCTTGGTCCTTAGAGACCTGGCTGCTTGTTTTTTTCTCTTTTGCCTTGCGTTGATCAGGATACCCCGTCGTGTTTCGTTGAGCGGCGTCTCATTGGATGTTTCTTCTTTACTTGTTCCTGATCCGTGATGCTCGAAGGAATCTAGCTTCGCTGTTCCTTTCCGGTTGATATCTAGTTCGATTTGATTCGATCTAGTCTGAATTCATCAACATTGAACCTTTTAACCGCTTTCGCTCCACGGTAAACTTTTCCATCGTAACTCTTGCCCCAATCGGGGAATAACTTCTGTCACTGTAGATCTCTATTTACTCAGAACCACCCGGTGGAACATACCCACATGCTCAATTCCCTCCTCATCCCACCGGCCCATCGACTCATCTGTCTTGAACCCAAGCCCGGCATACATCCCCTCCACGTCCACCTGAGCGTGCACGAGAACTAACCCCTGCCATGGCTTTGGGGTAATGGGCACCTCGCTCATGGCAGCGATCTGCGCCGTGGCTTCATCGATCTCCGATGCATGCACTGCCGCCCATTCCAATGCCGTCTCCACTAACCGTCGCCCAAGCCCGAGGCCGCGGAAAGTCGGCATGATCGCTACCCGAGTCAATTTGATACAGGGCTCGTGCGTCCAGTCGTATGCGGTAACTGCTTGCGCGTCTACCGCTGACGGCTCCGTGAGGTGGGTGTGTGGCTCCTGCGGCGGGGGTACGAGGCGGATCACCCCCACGCGCGTGGAGCTGGTGGAGGTTTCGTATAGCACCCAATGCCAGCTGCGAGCGTCGTCGCTGTCGATCTCAGCTTCTGCATTACAATGCTGCTCGTCGATGAAGACGTGCTTTCGGATGATCATTGCATCGTTGAAGATAGTGGGGTTCGTATTGGGATTGTCTGGGGATGGAAGAACTAGCTGGGTGCTGGCTCCCGGAGGTGGCTGTATTGAGGTACTGAATGTATATGTTGGTGCCATGTTAATTGGCATGGAATAATGCGAATCAGAGACCTTCAGGAATGATAACCATGGAGCAGGAAAGTTGCAGACAACAATTGATGTGGAGGAGCGGCTACTAATATATATATAGATCTAGTCAAAAACAGCCGCCGAAGCCATTGTATGCACCAACACCACTTTTACAGAAATCGACCAAAGAGAAACATAGCAAATCCTTATCGTAGTAGATTCATACCAGTTCCAAGCTAATTCCAGCCATCATCCGTGCACGGCTCATGAATCAAAGTCCGTGGCAGCTGGTGGTACTATCACCTGCAAACAAAACAAACACCCCAATATCAATTTGATCGCGAAAAACTTCAAAAATTTCCTTCGCTAGTTCCCAATGTCTCTCTACTTTGATGCGGTCGCCATCTTGACTGCGCCTTCCGCAGGAGGCTCGTTCAAGTCCCGAATCTATAGCGCGCGGAACCTGCGCGCATCTCCGGCCCAAATTTATGCGTTGACCACCGAGGCCGCGAAATGGGACACTGTGCTTGCAGAAGTCATTGACAAATCAGGCATTCTTGCCCTAGAGCGCAAGGTAAGCCAGTACGGCAGAGGACGCTGGAGATACCTACTGACTGACAAAGTGATTTCAATTTAGCTCTCCCCACTCCTTGCCCTTCTCCTCGTCCACGATCTTCTCCTCGCGAAGAAAGGAATTGCCGCGCCGGCGACCCACACGCTTCGCCAGACTGTGGAGCGTTACAAGGCTAGACTCAAGGCTGAGTTTACCAAGATCCGTGTCCGTCGTAAATGCGCTTCCGTCGAGCAACTCAAGGCTGCCATCACCCGCGAGAAGCGACTGGCCGATGGAACCAGCCATTTCGTTTACCCGCGTTGGGTGCGCATCAACAACATTCGTACTACCCTGGAAGATCAGCTGAGCACTACCTTCAAGTCTTACCGCCGGGTAAACAGTCTCGCAGAATTGGCATCGGAAGACGAGCTGGAAAGCCGTAAGCCCGAGCCTCGATTGTTCATCGACCCTAATATTCCGGATTTGGTGGCGGTTCCTTTCGGCGCAGATTTCACCTCCTCATCTGCATACAAGAACGGAGAGATCATTCTTCAGGATAAAGCATCATGTTTCCCAGCATATCTCCTGCTGGGTGACCGTGGGCCGAGTGATGCGTGGGAGGGCGATTTGATTGATGGCTGTGCTGCCCCGGGCAACAAAACTACACATCTGGCTTCCCTCATGGCGAAACAGCATAAGAACAACACGAATAACAAGCAAAGAATCTTCTCTATGGATGCCTCAACCATGCGTTCCAAAACACTGCAGAAGATGGTCGGCTTGGCCGGGGCTGACTCTGTCACCGTACTGCAAGGTCAGGATTTCCTTGCGCTTGACCCAGAAGATGAACGGTTCGAGAATGTGACTGGTTTGTTGCTCGATCCAAGTTGTTCTGGTAGCGGAATCATTGGCCGTGACGATGTTCCTCAGTTCACGCTCCCTACCCCGGCAGTATCCAAAGCACCCAAATCCCATGGAAAGAAACGGAAGCGCCCGGACAACGACGATGAAACAGACGGCGAACAATCAAAAGCTACCATCGGGGCTCCGCAGGCTGCCCCCACAGATGAAAACGATATCCCGGATGGGACCATCGATCCAGATCGACTAACCAAGTTGTCAAGTATCCAAGCGCGGATCGTCGAGCATGCCTTGAGTTTCCCAAATGCTACCCATGTAACATACAGTACTTGTTCCATCCATTTGATTGAGAACGAAGGCGTCGTAGCCCGCATTTTGAGCTCCCAGGTTGCCCAAGAGCGTGGCTGGCGCCTTTTGCGGCGTGACGAGCAGCCTGATGGTTTGCGTCGTTGGAATAAACGAGGAGTGAGGGAGGAACGGCCAGCTGAAGGGGAGACGGGGCTATCGGGCACGGTCGATCTCTCCGACGAGGCCCTAGATGCATGCATCCGGTCCTGGCAAGGTGATGCCGAAGGACTGGGAGGATTTTTCGTCGCCGGATTCATTCGTGATCCTGATCATGTTGTCCCCGTCCTTCCAGCCAAGAGGCGCGAGAGCCCCCATAAACATGACAAGCAAGACGAGAGTGACAGAGACGATGATGATGAAGACGATGAAGAATGGGGAGGATTCTCTGATTAAGGCCCTACTAATACAAGGCTGACCTGGAAAAGATTTCGAGGGTACATGTTTGATATCATACATTCTGTTCTGTCATAATATATCATTCTATATCGGGGAGACACTCAAGTGGTTAGAGAAACGTCCGTGACCGGTTTCGGACCTGCAAACAAGTATAGATGTCCAACTTGACAGCAACAAAGGTAATCTTATATGCTCCAGTAGGCCCTAGTTGCACCTGTAGTCGCCATTGCCCTGTTCGAACAACCCAAGGCTCGTCCGAGCTATCGGATCGCTGGCGTTTAGCTGGAGGTACACTATTTGTTCCAGTTTCGGCCATAGCTTTCGGAATTGTCAAATGTTCAGTGTCTTGCTCACCATCCACAGTAAGATCGGTTTCACGATCGATGCGAATCTCAACTGGGCTTTGGCTCAATGATGGTTGTGAATCAGGAAGATTCATCTTTTTGCCTACCGTTTGTAACAGACTAGCAACTCTTTGTTTCGAGAGACCTAGGAAGTCAGCATGCATGCTTTTCCGATGGATAAGGCTGGACTCGTTGCCAATCTCAACCACCAAATCAGCAGCGTTCTCGTCTACGAATGGGCGCGAGTATGTGACTAGTCCACCCGCTCCAGGCGATGCAGGCGACCCAGCGGTTGTATCAAAGGCAAGTTGGATCCCAGATGGCCGCACATCTTCCAGTCGTATGACTATTTCCGAGCGCTGACTCAATGGATTTGTTGTGATTTGATGCGGTATCAACTTCTGTTCTAAGCCGCGGAGATGGAAATAACGACAGTCGCGCAGGAGCGACGCCCGATGATCCTCGTTTCTAATGTGTAGCGGATATCCGCGCAGCATATGCAGGAGTTCATCGAAGACATCCGCGGACCGGTTCGGGACACTTGGGGGAATGATGGCTGGAGGTCGTAAAAGACCCTGGCGGTCCAAGCCGGGGAACACTTCAGACGGGGAGGCGAAGAAGGCGGCGAATCCGAGGGTAAAGAAATTTGGAGAGTCACCGGGACTCGAGAAGATGTCGCGAGGGATCTGAAAGTGGCGATCGCCGATTTGGATGAAGCACTCGGCCTCGAACAATTGGGACATCAACCGGGGCACTATTGCTGATCAGCGCTTCCTTTCCGCAGCTGGACGGGTACAGGGGAAGGAGGAATTCGCACATGTGTAGAATTGTGCATCTGCGAATAGCTTGACAAACTGCGCACCATCTTGAGGGCGGATATGATAGCCTGGATGCGCCTATCAGTTTGCGTCATTGTCGCGGCCATGGACTCTCATATACCCTGCAGATGTCTTGCGATCTCGCGAAATGTCGTGGGGTCGCGATCGATGTAGAGGGTCCTTATACTGGAAGCATCTTGACTTTGCAGTAATTGATCCTCAAAGAACCGCGAGAAATAGGATGGAGCTGTCGGACAGGGGGTCAGATTAGATCTCAGGAAGGAGACACATCCACTGACCATCAGAGGCAATTGAAGCTCCGGAGAGGCGAAAGATCTCGGAACCAATTTGTATCGAGAACACTTTCTCTGAGGGCAGAGTGCATTTGCTCGAGCCGGTGCGGTCCATCGTTGAGTGAAGAGCTCACGAAGCTGACAGAGCGGAGAAACTCCCTCTTTTACCCACGACCATCAACTACCTCGCCAACTACGCGGGACTTCCAACACTCAAACGCAGCTTACATTCTCTATCGTCTAATTTGAATTCATTATTCCGTACTTCGTCCTACATTCGCAAATGAACTCAACATGAGCTCAACAGAAAAAAAGGGGGATTTCACATGGCGTGGAAGCTCGGTAATCCCCGCAATAAGCCCGTTGGGAAATAAGATCTTCTCAGAGCCTTGGCCAATTATCAGACGATGGAGGGCTTCTTCACTGGCCGGAAAATGGCTCCACCATCACAAGGATCATTGAATGCCACTGAACCGAGGCCCCCTCTCTCTTCTCCCCAGATTCTAGGTTCGCGTCTTTGGAGGCTTACGAGGGCCCGAGAGCGTATTTGGACAGTCGCATGATGGTGGAGATTTCCACGGCTCTTGGAGAGCTTCTCACCAACCAGACAGCGATCAGCCCTGCTAATGAATCACTTTGACTTCTTTCGCTACGGTGGGGATTACGGTTGAGCTAGCACTAGTGTTATAACCGTTCGTAACCCAACGCCTTTGCCCTTTCTGCTCTTCTTGTTCTCTCATTATCATTCTCCGAAGCTTGAGTTCATGAGAGCCTAGTTGCTCTGGTTCTTGCAATATGCCTACTCTCACTGTGTCTACATACACCCCAAAGGATGTCCCTCTCCCGCCAGTGCCTTCAGCTAGTTACTTCTCCGAGCTACAGTGGAAAACTCTGTATGCGCTGGCCGACGCAGTTGTGCCCTCCATACATACTGCAGCAACTGCTCAGTCATCGAATCAAAGAGTGATAACGAATGCAGAGTGGGACGCGGCAGTGTCGCGCTTGTCGAAGCTTATCCCGGGACCCGACGCTGCAAACATTGCCACGCAATACTTGCATGAGAATGTCTCAGAAAACCCTCAATTCCGGGCCATTGTGGAGCGAGTCCTGGGAAACTATGTGCATAACGAAGGAAGGAATGGCTTTAGCATGATATTGACTGCCCTGAACACCCGTGCGGGTTCGTTGCTTATGACGGGGTCAATCACCGCAATCCAGGACCAACCGGTGGATTTCCGGGAGAAGGTTCTACATGGATGGGAAACCTCTCGATTGCCTCCGCTCCGCGCTATCTATCGTGGACTCACGACTGTTGTCAAGAAGTCTTGGGCAATCAGCAGCCCAACTATATACCCGGTGTTGGGATTCCCACGCGTCCCTGTTCATGGCAAGCCGACCGACAGTTTCCGGTATGAGTTTTTGCATTTACCCCCAGGTGACAAGCCAGAAATAATTGAGACCGACGTCGTTATTGTGGGGAGTGGTTGCGGCGGCAGTGTGGCTGCGAAGAACCTAGCAGAAGCGGGCCATCGCGTACTGGTGGTGGAGAAATCCTATTCGTATTCATCGGACACATTTCCCATGGCACCGAACGAAGGATTTATCAACATGTTTGAGAATGGGGGTGCTATTGTCAGCGATGACGGCTCGATGGCAGTTCTAGCCGGCTCGACGTGGGGCGGTGGCGGTACCATCAACTGGTCAGCATCTTTACAAACACAGGCCTATGTTCGGCAGCAATGGGCTGATACCGGGCTGCCTTTCTTCACGTCACTTGACTTTCAGAAGAGTCTGGATCGCGTCTGTGATCATATGGGTGTTAATGAAGAGCATGTTGAGCATAACCACCAGAATCGAGTGATTCTTGAAGGCGCCCGGAAGCTAGGCTATGCCGCCAAAACTGTACCTCAAAATACAGGTAACGGCGAGCACTACTGTGGGTATTGCACAATGGGATGCTCTGGGGGAAAGAAAGGCCCAACAGAGTCTTTCCTTGCCGATTCAGCCCGGGCTGGCGCAACTTTCATGGAGGGATTCCGTGCCGATAAGGTGCTTTTCACCAAGGTCAAAGGCAGAAACGTTGCTTCTGGGGTGCGAGGAGTTTGGAAATCCCGGGATACATACTTGGGCCTCAGCGGCTCAGGTGCTGTAGAGCGTAAGGTGATTATCAAGGCGAAGAAGGTCATCGTGTCGGCCGGAACATTACAAAGTCCTCTTCTGCTTCTGCGTAGCGGTTTGAAGAACTCCCACATCGGCCGAAATCTGTATCTTCACCCAGGTATGAAAGACTCACTCACTTCCCGCAATGGCACACAGTGCAGAAACTGACGATCTGTTACAGTTGTGGGCTGTGGTGCTGTGTTTGACGAGGAGACACGCCCTTGGGAAGGCTCCGCCCTCACAACGGTGGTTACCGAGTTCGAAAATCTTGATGGGCATGGACATGGCGCAAAGATCGAATCAGTCTCAATGCTGCCCTCTGTGGTTGTTCCCATATTCCCCTGGCGGGACGCATTGGACTATAAGCTGTGGGCGGCCAATTTGAGCCACAGCACAAGCTTCATTCCCCTGCTCAAAGATCGCGATCCTGGCCGTGTATATCCGGACCCCGTTGATGGACGCTGCCGGATCGATTACAAGGTGTCTGCCTTTGATAGTAAAAACCTTGTGGAGGCCTTGGTTGCCACTGCCAAAATTGCCTATATAACAGGCGCCAAGGAGTTCCACACCACTTACCGCGATCTTGCTCCGTTCATCCGACCCACTACCTCGGCCCTTGAGGCGCCCGAAGGAATCAACGATGCGGCCTTGCAGAGTTGGATTGCAGAGCTTCGTCGCAAAGCTCCCCTGGATCCAGAGCGTGGCATGTTTGCTAGTGCACACCAGATGGGTACTTGCCGGATGAGCAAATCTCCCAAGTCAGGCGTAGTAAACCCAGAATGTCAAGTCTGGGGCACTGATGGCTTATATGTTGTGGATGCGTCAGTCTTCCCTAGCGCTAGCGGTGTGAACCCCATGATTACCAATATGGCAATCGCCGACTGGGCTAGCCGAAACATTGCGCAAGCAATGAGCGCACCACGGGGAGGTAGTATGACGGCCCGCTTGTGATGTGGTCATTATGGACCTCTTCTTTCGTCTTCATCGATACTGTTGAGTTTTCACGGCTCGTATGCCAGCTGTCTATACAAATGATATCCAGAGCATTTTTTCCATCTAGCCATGTTCATTCCTGAGCTTGTTGTCTATACGTGAATTTGTTGTAGACACATGTGGTGACTATTCTGGCACTTCCAAAAAGCCTAACATAAATTTTGATCTTCGTTCTGCTCAGGCGCTAAGAGTATATGATTGTATTCACCTAAGATTCAAGCCTGGGGGGCAGCCTGACGTTTCTCGATGTACTTCTTCTCCCCGAAGGCCTCCTTGACACCATCACTCTCGAGGGTCCGCTCGTACCAAGCGACAACAGAGGGGTACTTCTGGCGCATCTCAGCATCGATCGCCATGGAGAAACCCCAGACCAAGGCGGAGGCAATGGTGACATCAGCCAAGCTGAGCTTTTCCCCATCAATGAACCAGGTCCGACCTTTGAGGTGAGTCTCCAGGCAGTCCAGTGAACGTTCCAGACGTCCAAGGTTGGTCTCTTCAACCTTCTCATCGTAGGGTCGAATCCCGAAACGCCACAGGACCAGTTGAGTCACGGGGTCTAGGATCTCACCCTGTGCATAGCAGATCCACTGGCGGATGGTGGCGCGCTGTGCAGGAGTAGATCCAAGCAGTTGACTGGCGGCCGGGCCACTCTCGGCAATGTATTGTGTGATGGCGTCCGACTCGAACAAGGTGGTTCCGTCGGCGGCTTCGAAGGCGGGCACCTTACCTAGAGGGAATTTGGCGAGGAAGTCAGGGGTACGATTGGTTTTGCCCATGGCAAACTCTGGAATTACCAGCTCCAGGCCATTGAGGTTGGCCGCAGCTTGGGCCTACAACATAAGAGGGGGGTTTTAGTGATGGTGTGGAGTCGCGGAATAGTGATTCCCTATACCTTCATCACCCGAGGGCTGGGTGTATAAGAATAGATTGTACCGAATGGCGCCATTTTGGATGTGAATAAGGATGAAGAAGTAAGCACTCAATAATGTGGAATCCTTCGATTGTTATAATCGTATGTCAGTGTCCCCCAGGTGTCAGGGAATGGGGCGGAAGCTAGTGGAATCGGATTTCTAAGCGTTCAGGTGGAATTGTCATGCTTGTTCAGCAGCTTATTCACACTTGAGATTTCTCTATGTCACACATATCTAATTGTCTCACATTGAAAACTCCCTCGAACGCCAAGTTCACCATATTATAATTGATCCCTCGAGGCCCCTCTAGTATACCTCACCAAGACGCATATAGTTCCAGCAAACTGTAATCCTGGTTAGCTTGTCACATTAGGATTCTCAGGGGCCAGGACGTACTAGTATGTCCCATATCCTTTCCAAACAGGCCCTTCATCAGATCTTCTCCCTCGCGCGTGCCTTCGTCCGGGGTATAGCTGACGGCCTTTTTGCCGATAGCTAGACCCATTACAGAGGGGAATGGCTGGAGGGTCTTATATTCCGGCTTTTCACCAGTACACTCTGCCAGCATGTGCTGATGGATGTTCATGGCGGCATAATGGCCCATATGCATGGCACCACCACAGCGCTTGATACCTTCCCATGATGTGAGATCCCCTACTGCCCAATGGTACTCTGCATTGGGTACCGCACCGGAGAATTGGAGCCTGTAGATGCATTAGACGCGTATTGTAAATCATGCGACTGCAGGGATTGGTCTTACGAGCGGTGCACTTTGATATAACCCTCTTCGTCCAACGTCTCCTTGGGCAAATATGTCGATGTTGGAATACTCTGTGAGACGGCATTCAGCACATGACCGGTCTTGAGTTGTTGACCATCGCTGAGGGTGAGATTCCATATCCGTTTCTCATCTGATGTGTCCACAGCCGTGGTCTCGATGACCCGTTGTCCAAGAATGATATCAACACCGGTCTCACGCAAAAGAGACTCCGCGCGCTCGGCAAAGTCATCGGGCAGGGGTTCTGAAGACAGCAATCGCTTGCGAGAATGAATTAAAGTCACCTTCTGCTCTGGATAAAGGATCTTCAACTCGGCAGCCATCTCTACACCCACAGCACCTGGTCACGAAAAAGGAAGGAGTTAGCCTGGGGCGAAACAGTTCTGTATCAAGTGACTGGAGTCCGCACCTCCACCAACAACAACAACACCATCGCGAGCGTTCTTTACATCTGACATATGTTCTGTGGCTTCCTTGAGGAACTCATCCCGCCGCAAGGATTGAGGCACGGTGGGGAAGGTCCGACGTAGCCCGGATCCAGCAATTAAGTAGTCATAAGACTCAGTACGGCTATCCTTGCTCTCTGCATCCACAATATGGGCAACTTTGGCTTTGAAGTCAACCGAACTGACATTTCCTTGGATGAACTTGAGATCCGGGTACTTGAGGCCAGGAATGTCCTGGAAACGTGTCCATGCCTCAGACGCGAATTTTTCACAGGCCAGAGCCTTCGGAGACCCGATCAAATGAACTGAACATGTGAGCGAGGGGTAATGATGGGGGGGGGGAATAATGCCGATCTTCTTACGGGAAGGGGAGACTTACAGTAGCCATCTCTTTTATCAACCACGGTGATCTGTATTGGAATGCGATGCGTTGGGGCTTTGGCATCGGGATTGCAATTGAAACGGGGGAGGCGAGCCTGTGAAAGGTCAATGAGAGCCAATGCGGCAGCCAGACCGCCATAAGAGCCACCGATCACAAGCACTCGAAAGTTGCGAGATACAGTTCGGACAAAATCGTTGGAAGGCATGATGAGTATAGAAAGGTACCACACAAAACAAGTCAAGAGCAGAAGTGCAAAGAAGAAGAGGAAGCAAAAAGAGAGAAGGATCTGTAAAGGGGTCAAGAAAGTCAGCTCGACTCACAAAAAATAGCAACAGAGAGGAACCATAGCGTCATTATCGTCGGATTAAGCGGGTCCGGATCTTATCAGATGGAAAGCGACATCGGATAAACAGTTTCCGATGTTCTCTTGGCTTCTCTTGGCGTGTATCAGGTTGGATGGGAAACATCCCTCGGTTGTAATAGCTAGCTCCGATTACTCCGTGTGTTTTGGACAACTGGGGCCGGGTATATGCACATAAGAGTACCCTGTCAGTACATGGTACTTGTATATATGTTGAGATAAAGAAGCATTGAGTTGTGTGTCCATTTCAAGGGTTTCCAAGATTGGGGGTACATATCTACATGTATACCAAAGGAGTATATGTCTATGTCGCCAAAAACTCGCAGAGATAGCTAGTGCTCAAAGTGGGCTACATAAGGGGCTGAATGCGATATAATGAGACATCCTACTAGTACATAGGGCTGACTTAAATGCATTTGCGTATAGAATTCGGAAAACCCAGAAGGTAATTAAGATGATCTTTTCAACGCATTGACACAGCTTCGTATTGTAAATTTGTATGGTATATCACATTTGGTAAATACACAGCTGCATTGGTCAATACAGCCACTAGCCCAAAGAGGAAAAGATCATCAATCAGACAAGATGAATATCTAATCTGATTCTGGGAGGTGGAGCTCTCTTGTGGGAAGATCGAACAACCTCATTCGTCAAGAAAATGGCGCAACTTTGCTGCAAGACCCGCCTTTCGTCACCGTTACTGATATTTACTGATGGTTACTGGTGGTTACTCGTGCTTACTTGCGGTTACTTGCTTTCACCTAAGATTACCTGAGATTACCAGGGAGCAAATCAGAACGAAATCTGATAAGACACAGTCCACACTCCCAATTAATATTTCAGTGTTGCTAAATGAGTACTTATTATATCTTTGGTAGTGTTCTATCATCCAAGGGGGTATTATTGAGAGATCTACTCGGCAAAGCGAGTCTATAGAACAACGGGAGGGACTGTACTCCGTAAAAAGCATGCTTCTTTTTTTGGTCTTCAAGCCTTCTGACGCTCTGCGAGAACTGCCATCGCCATCTCCCGGAGCTCCACTTTGCGGACTTTGCCGCTCCCCGTTACAGGTACCGTGCTCGAGGCCCCCTCTTCTCCAAATACAAACACGTACTGCGGGGCTTTGTGTCGACCCAAAGTCTCGCGAGTCCATGCACGCAGCTCATCGTCGGTCGGGCGGCCGGCACCCGAAGCGAGCTTGATAAACGCGCCAACAACTTCGCCGTATTTGGGATCAGTGATACCGATCACAGATGCCAACTCAATGGAGGAATGTGCGGCCAGTCGTTCTTCGATCTCGAGAGGATAAATGTTCTCGCCACCTTCAGAAGTCCAGGATTAGAGATCGCGCCGGTCGAGAAGTATATGAAGGCCTGACTTACCACGAATGATGATATCCTTGAAGCGACCAGTGATAGTGCAGTATCCTTCCGCGTTGAAGGAGGCTTCATCACCAGTCCTTAGCCATTTCACGCCCTGGGCGTCGGTGATGAACGTCTCTGCTGTTTTCTCCGGGTTGTTCCAGTATCCTTTAGTAAGTTGGTAGCCAGCCATGCAGAGCTCACCACGTTGGCCCACTGGAACAATATTCCCCTTGGAATCGATGATCTTAGCGCGAGCATGGGGTAGAACCTTTCCGACGGTGGTCAATCTTGTATGGATGCTGTCGGTGGTGAAGGCATTGAAGCAAGTAGGCGATGCCTCCGTGAGACCTGGCGTTTGGGTTAGTACTGGATATGCATGACTCAGGTGAGAGGAATCTTACCATAGCTACTAGTGTACTCGGTCATGTTCAATTCCGCAAAGAGGCGCTTCATAAGTGGTCGCGGGACCGGGGCTCCAGCAATGATGCCCGTGCGGAGATTTGAGGTGTCAAACTTCGGGGGCTTGGGGATCGCAAGGATAGCCTCGAACATAGTAGGCACACCGTGGAGAGCGGTACATTTCTCGTCGGAGATGGCGTGCAAGACCGCTTTAGGATCGAAGGTTTCGCTGGGGAAGACAATTTTGGAGCCATGTGTGACCACCGCAAGCATGCCCAGGACCAGCCCGAAGCAGTGGAACAGGGGTGGAGGGCAGCATAGAACATCGAAAGATGTGAGGTTCATGCGGTCACCGATGAATCGCGAGTTGTTGACCAGGTTGCTATATCCAGATTAGGGAGGTTCAAAAAGGGAGATAATTAGTTCCACATACTGGTGTGTCAACATCGCAGCTTTAGGATTGCCTGTCGAGCCACTGGTAAACTGTAGGTTGCAGACATCACTCGGCCGCAATTCGGCCTCGCGATCTTGGAGCACATGCACTGCCTGCGACAAGCCGCGCTCCACGACATTCTGGTAGGTAGGGAAATCTTTGTAGGTTTCACGGAGGATGACGATCTCCTCCAACGATTCTGAGGTCGCTGCTTGCTTGGGATTAGGGCCGAGTTCAACAAGAACCTCTTCAAGATTATGACGTCCAATTCGAGGGGTCATGAAAAGCATGCGGCATTCTAAACCCGAACAAAACCGGAGATTAGTATGGAGACTGTAATACGGTAAGTGGGTATCACACACCACTGTGGTTTAGAGCGTAATATAGCTCGGAAGGGGTGTACGTGTTGTTCAACACCACCAGAATAGCTCCCACTCGGGCGGCCGCAAAGAAGACCGAAATGTATTGCTCACAGTTACCCGCCATAATGCCAACGCGATCACCCTTCCGGATTCCCGAGGCTAGCATTCCCCGAGCTAGACGGTCGGTCTCATCTTTCAATTGACCGTATGTCCATCGCGCACCAGTCCAAGGGAAGACTAAACACTCGATGCCCCCATACTGCAATGCTTGCAGTGTCAACAGCTCACCCAAAGTAATGTCCAGCAGTGCGGGCTCCGTGGGGCCTGCAACGATAGACAGCTGCGGACTGGCAGGCTGAACATGCGACAACGTCTGCTGCAAGCGCTGTACACTTCTCGGGGCCGCCATGATGAGTTGACAAAATCTGGGAAGAGGAAAAGAAGGGAAAGACCGGGTTTATAGATGTAGCCGACAATACCGCCAAGTTTCGCACATCAGGAAAAAAAAAAAAAAAAGCGCGATATCCACTTAATTGATTCCATCAGATAAACGGTTCCACATCTCGGAGGTTTTGGTAATTTCACGGGTTTTGGCTCTGATGCTGAATCTTGGCATCCTCCACTCTGGTCTTCAAGCGAATCTTGGCAATACCCAAGTTCCGAGGTGACCAGAGAGGTCCCTGCATGATGGGATGGGAGAGGGGTGAAGTGCTATACAATGTACCTGCAATATACTGCATGTACGGATCCGTGTACCTCAAAAAAGGTCCTCACCTTGGAAGGTAGGTAGCATGTCATATGGCTCTAGCCAAAGAGGTTCTGCAAATCTCGCCTTTTAAAGTGGACTGACAACGGATACGATGATTGTCCGAAACATTGAAATATCTGAATATTTTCATGGAACTCTCTCATCTTTCCGTCGATCGTCTGGTACAGTTTCCTGTCACAGTATATTCCCGAGGTGTATTCTCCGAGCGGCATCTTACCTTTTCTTTTTTTTCTTTTCTGCTCTTATTCTTCTTCCGCTTTTGTTGTTATTTGATTTGGAACTGGACACGCTGAAAAAAAAAAACGTGGCGTTAGACCCCACTTTGGATCAGATAACCTGCAGAATTTGCTACTTTTTATCAATCAGTTAGGAGATGTTGTAGGTGGAGCCCACATGGAACCAAGGACGTACCTAGGTAGTCTGACCGGGATGTCACTTCCGAGGTGAGGATACATTGGACATCTTGAAAATCGGCTCTCGACATAGCTCGTCATTCCGAATTCTTCGAGGGCAGCGGGCCACGGGCTGTAAATCCAGATCATCTGTGTCAGAGACTACACCTTTAAATCCAGTCCAGAAGGTACATGGTTCCTGAGATTTACAGCTTTTTGAATCATGCAAGACTTGAGTGCCTATGTAGGTACATGTACTCCGTACTCTGTAGGTACATGCAAATGTGCCTTGGCAAATCTAATCAATCGGGCTGATCTAATCAATCCCGATATCGGCGATACTACAGTCCCACCTGGACACTCTGTATTACGGAAATCAGCAATACGGATCCACCCGACACATGGCTACATGCATCGGGTAGGCTAGGTACCTACATCTAGGGAGGACTAATCCATTTTACCTCATGTTATGCTTATAATGAAATTTACAGGTGGGTAGACAGAAACCTACCTATGTATCATGATATCGTTGTTTCTACCTAGGTACTTAATTGTAGAGATATGCCGATGATACGTTTGGTTCTCTGTCATTCGTGCTACTCTGCACATATCTAGTTTGTCGCCGCAGCATTTGTTGCAACATAGTCTTCAGCGAAGAATATTCCGACTAACCATAGGAGACTAAATATAGGTGCATCCTTCTACACTTAGTAGCTTATTCCCATTTTCTGAGTCGACAGTGGCGATTTGATAGGACCTCTGATTCTCTGATAAGTGGATGACATGAAGACAATAGTGATTGCGTTTTGATTATCATTACCATTACTCGTTGCCCAGCTGTCCTGCTGCGCTGCCCTGTTGATGAGCGTGGATTTCTCGAGGGTTGCTTGTCAATAAACTAAAGGTGTTCCCCAGGGGCCTCATACTCCCGTCAACTAGTAAAAAGGTGCAAAAAATGCCAGGAACTCTCGATCAAAGCACTGACTGCAATGTAAACCTCCTAGGGGACTACGAACCAAGAGCAGGACGTTCATCTGCCAAACTTTTCACCTTCGGACAAGGAAAGATACGGACAGCCTTTCCAATCGCAGGTGTTCTGGAACTTGTGAGTGTGGGGGAATTAGGATCGAGTAGATCGAGCATACCTTGTGGGCCTCTGTTCCCCACCAGTGGAAATTTTTACTGGCCCCAGTGAAGTAAATCGTTAAGAAAATCATTGCACCAGCAATTCCCACGGATGAATCCATGGCAGAGCTTAGAACAAAGTTATACTTCCTCCACCAGTCATGTAGGCATTTTCGGATAAGCAAGCCAAAGATGAGCCCGACGACTGCCCAACTACCGTAGTTCATCCCGGTTGCAGGAGGTAAGTAGTTCAGGCCACCAAGGAACAATGGGACATGAACCTTTCGCCACAGTGACTTGGGGTACCGACAAGTTAGATAATAAACAGGCAGAGGCAAAATGGCACCAATGATGAAGAAGAAAAGCAAAGCGGAGTAGCCAACCTGGCTAGAGAAATAGCGTCGAGGACCCACTGCGCCCCAGATCAGAGAGGTGTTGAAATGGGTGCTAGAGTAGGGACAGCTGAAGCCGTTGACAGCAGCGCTGGTGCAGATACCACTAATGTGATTCATGGCCCAATTAAGGACACCGAGTGAGGAGAGTGTTCCTACTACCATTCCGACGCATTGGACCAAGAACAATTTACGTTGAGGAATCTATAGCTTCATTAGCAAACCTCGCAGTTCGAAGGCAAAGGGGGGAAGCTTGCATGGCAATAGTAAGCTAATTTCATATCCTGCGCAAAGTACAGACCCTTGATGGTCGTGATGTAGCCGATGTCGAAGAACCAGATATTAGCCAGGACCTTGCCCTCGAAGACAAAGCCGGCCACGATACGACAGAATATGTCGATATTGATCTTGAGATTAGATGTTGCATAGACCAGAGCCAACTATGCATGATCAGAATAATATGAATGTGAATAACTCATTGGATCGACTCACCGGAGGGTAGAACACCAGCGCGACAGCACACGCCAGCAAAACACCGTACCATCTTAGTTCTACATTCCACCATTCAACCGCAAATATGGCCAAAAATAGGGCCAATATGCAGCAAACCAGGTACCACCACACGGGAACATCAGAGTATTCTTTCCCTTCAGTGCCATACGCTTTAGAGCGCCCGGGCAGAGATGCGATGACCAGGCGAGGAACTCGTCTTGCAGCATCGGCCATGACAAGACGCTTTTCGAGAACCACCCACACAAGCAGAGCACTCAGAGTGGAAAATGACAACCCAAACATATTCAATGCGTATGTGACCGGCATATAGACCTATACGGCTCAACAAGTCAACCTCGTACCAAATTGATACATAATAGAATGTGGGGTGTACCGGTGAGTATGCAAGGTATTTCTTGACATCGAGCTTATACCCTGAAGCCGCATTGACAATCTTTTTGACTTTGTAGATATGGCCAGTGTTATCAAAGACTGTAAGTCGGTCAGATCCTGGTATCGCAAGAGTTGAAACATGAATGAACTGTACCTTGGGAGCTCTGGAAAGGGAGATAGCCAGTGTTCCACACATTAGTGTAGTAACAAGCAACAGCCACAATCCAGACCCAGAATGCCAAGGCAACAAAGACATTGAGGATTGCCCACCACGGGATGAGCAAGGGAGATCCGACATAAGATATTTGACTCCCTGGAGGTTCGTCAGTGCAGTAGTTAATTCACAAGATGATGGTTCTTACAATCAAAAGTCAGAGGTAACAGACCCATTCCAGACCGCATTCCGAAGACCTGATTGACCACTTTGTTCTTAGGTGCAATCCAGCACGGAAAGTTGAAATAGCTAAGCGCGGGAAAGATGAAGTCTGGGAACCAGTACCAGCAGAATGAGATGCAGCATGCCAAGGCGAAGAAGGCATCACGGGAGATTTTCCAGGTATCATACCTATAACTCATCAATCCAATTGCACCCATCAATGATTGCTGGAAACATCATTACCGTTGCACTTGTTTCTGATTAATATGGTGGAGAGTTGTGGTCAACGCGGTAACCCCCAGAACTCCAGGCCAGATCAACTCCCTTGGAACAACTACAATGGCGCGGAATAGACCAGCGAGACAAAACCCGATGAGAAAGGTGGAGAGGGTAATTAGGATCTGAAATACCCATCCTGCCTTATAGCCGTAAAACATCTGCTGCTCTGTGAGAACGTCTGCGCCTAGACGAACGTAGATACTGAGATTGGACATGATGTAGATCAGTACATGCTCCTGCATAGATGATTACTAGACTGACCTTGAGTATTATTTTGGAGAGCTTACCTTTGTATTAAAAGGTCCTGGGTTGAGATCAAACGACCACCGGCCTAGCGGGACAGTCCAGGCCGGTATGGCTTTCTCCCACAGCTTTCCCAAAGGATAGGCTAGTAAGAGAACCACAGAGCCCGAGATTGTCAAAGACGGTGTACGGAGCGTATACAGGGTGTTGAGTCCACTGACGATGATGCAAAAGGCGACTCCTAGCACCCACATACGTAGAGTGAGAATAGGCTCAGCAGGGTCATTCTCGGCAATGCCTATACCAGCGGCCCGCAAGAGATCGGTCTGCGAATCGGCATCTGGAGCATTATGAGTATTCTGAAATAAGGTCAGACCAAGAAGCCTCACCAGAATCAGTGTTGTTTGCATCTTGGAGTTCCTTTTCTCGGATGGTTTTCCCCAGAGTATCAAGGTCTTTGTTCCCATTAGCTTCCATGATGAGATGTATGAAGAACAAAATAAGGGGCAATGAAAGATCAGATAAACCTGGGATACTACATCAGATAAATAAGCGCATCAGATAAGATGCGTCAACTCGACGTGTAATTGGGATGCAACCTCGGACTGAATCCGTGGGACATGTTCTCACGCCTAAGGGTTTAGGGGCTTGGAAGCTTCACCGGGTTGACCGAATGATCATTTAAGTCTACATAAGCTATCAAGTTACTCTCGAATTCATGCCTCCCTGGATCAGGTTAGGTAGTTCGTCATCCGTTTGAGTGTCAGAATTTAAGAATGTGTCTCACTGATATGGCTGTGCCCCATATTGTGCTTCATTGTCAGGTTCACGAAGACCTATATCCCTAGGTAGATGGGCCGGCCAGATGGAGCGACCCATTGGCGCAAGAAGCCTGGATCTCAGTCTTACAAGACACAGGAAACCAGGAGGGCATGAGGTATCATCATCGAAATACCGGAATACTCCCAGGTATGTCTGACCCTACATGCAAGTATGTTATCAGTCCTTGCATTATAATACATGGGTTGCCAGAATGATATGGTAGAAGACTGTACAAAAAATCCACATCTCCTCGGCACATGAGATGGAAGAAAACCGCGGCCCAATTTAACTCATCACTGGGGCCAATAGATCCTCTTCCAACACCGAGACATGTACTTTGAGACCCCAGCCATCCCGCCCACCAATCCAATTCTTCCGTTTCCCAACCTTCTGGATTTTCTGCACGTCATGTTTAATTTCTTGCTTCAGATGAGTCGGGTCGTATGCAACTTTCTGGACGGAAATTGTCAACTCCAAGCCTTCTTTCTTGCCTTTTTTCCCCAAGTCGTTCTTCCATTGTGCCGATGGGACAATCCGAGGCTTGGAGGTGTCAATAGACCCGGTCGGATACAGCTGGCTTAGAACAAGGCCAAATTTTCCCAAATAGCGCGTCCACCAGATCTCCTCCCGGGTGAGAATGCCCTGGATCTGAAGTTTGAAATCCATGTCCCTGGGCGGTAACTCCCCACCGTAACGCTCCTGAAGCATCAGTGCGAGAAGCGCACGATGGGCATGTGGAATGCCATGTGTAGAGGCCAAAATTCCAGTACTCGTGCTGTAGAGGGCAGCACTGGAGGAGAGCTCTTTCGACATCGTGGCGTGATAATAAAGTGCATTTGCAAAAGCCTGGACCAGATGGAGACTGATAGAAGATGGGAACGATCGGCTGGCAGATGGTCGCGGCAAGGCAGACAACAATAGAGCGGCCAGCGCCTGGGCTGAGGGCGGCGCATACCGAGCCGTGGCGACCTCCAAGGGATCTTGCTGGCGGACAACCGGGAGCATCTCACGAAAAAGCAATCCTTCTCGTACGCCCCCCTGGCAGAAATGGGCTTCTTTGATCCCATGCGGCAATGATTCAGCTAACGTATTGACTAAAAAGGCCACCGAGGGCACTTGCTTGCGTCGCCGATCGGAGACCCTGAAGATCTCGTGCGCCGTCCGAGCCACCTCTTTGAGAGTCTCGGTATCCTCGAAGTCCTCCTTCGGTGCAGAGTAACCATTGATAATCGAGATAGGGTAATTTCGGCCCTTTGTTTGGTGGAGATACAGCAAGAGGTAGCCCCAGCCCCGGAAACCGCCCCCTGAAAGATAGAGAGGGAATCCGCCTTGCTTGCGGGCTTTTTGGACGAGATGTTCAGGGACACCAAGGGTATCGAACGCAGTGCGGAAATTGTCTGCCATTTCTCTGCGGAATCGTTCGCGAGCTTTCTGTGCATCCTCTTTATTCTTACCACGTTTCAGATCTGCCAGTTTTTGCGTCAATGCAGCTGCTCCGTAGGGAAAGCTGATCGATCCCTGTGAACTCATATGCACGTTCCCTGCGTGTGAGGTTATCCAAGTCATCTGCATGCTCCCTCCCCCCAAATCCAGTGCGAGTCCCTCCACATCTGAGAAGCTGCTAGCAATTCCCCATGCCCCAATGACTCCTTCCTCCTCCTTTCGTAGGGCCTCTACCATAATCCCAGTTTTGTAGCGGATAGCGTCAATGAACGCAGAGGCATTGATGGCAGTCCGAGTTGCTTCTGTGGCGATGATTCGAATATTCTGAGTCGGGACACCAAGCTCCATACAAACGATCTGGAATCGAACAATAGCACTGACGATTCGGTCGATAACATGCTGTGGGATGGGAACTCGGCTGCCCGAGTCGGGATCTAGTTGAGCCTCGTAAAGCGAGATATTGACCCGATGAAAATGTACTGTGGGGATCACTCGGGTGCTTGGAGGTGAGAGATCGGAGATCGAACAGCGAATACCATTACTGTAGTATCACCGTCAACGGACAATCTCGCCTTGGAAGGTCAATGAAGTGGTATGCCTACCTGCCCAGATCAACCACGGCATGAAGATATTTATTCTGTCCTGGATCAGATGAAAGCCTTTGATCAGTCATCGGAATCGGGTCCCCTCCCCCCATTATGGCAATCAGTTATGTTGCCCGGGTCTAGGTTGACCTTGCACCAACTGAAAGGGTTCACGGGGTGACATCATTATTCTCGACCGCCCGGTGTTCTGCCAGTAGATCGTCTCGCTTCATTGACTCTAGATAGAGACAGTCATCCAGTAAGATGAGATTGAGTCATATCAAAGTGATAGACCTGGAGAGTATACATTACATGGAACATGTACACGTCAACTAGTACGGAACAGCAAAGCAACATGACAGGGGCTCAAGGATCATTAATTTATGCCCCAGGTGTCAAGGCACAAAACAAGTCACATGATCACACTCTCGGTCGGATGTTTCAGGGAAGAAGAAATGAAACGAAAAAGGAGTGTCGAAGAATTGAGATCAATCAATCAAATGCATAGAGACTTTCATCTAGATATACTTTGTTCTCTATCAAAATCCGTCAGTGGAGGGGCAGGACAAACTTGCAGTGCAAGGTACGTTGACAATATATTTATCCACACCATGTATGCTGTGCTAGAAAATCACAAGTTCAATCTTTCAAGGCCAGGAAGACTATGCATGAAGTGATACTCTGTAGTCCCAAGGCAATATCTTATTTCCGATATGAAAGACAGCTACTTCAACGTCTGTATATATCGGCTGTATTCTAGATGGTTGTTCACGTGCAACTCTTGATTCCACGCTCCTACAACAAAGGGTATCACGTGGGACTTGCTTAATCAATCAGATCAGATAAGACTACTGTGTTGGCACAATTTCCTTGGAACGTCCTGTAAAGCCTTCCTTCGTTGCTGGCGCTCTTAGACCCTACAAACAGTCTGTATTGATTCGAATATCATGAATTCTATCGCTTTCCCACTCATAGAGCCCCTTCCGAACAGATTGAACTCTCAGAATTCAGAGACTTCGCTGATCCACATGGCCCCACCTGATCAGTGCGATTATCGGCTAACTGCCGATGCTCCGCCTTTCCTTCTCAACCGTTTCCCTCACCCCCAGACTGGTCTGTGAGCTGGGGACTCATCATGTTACTCCGTTGGCTGGCGATCACACTCATCCAGGGTGCCTGGGCCAGTGTCTCAGAGGCGCAGTGCGTGACAACTGTCTTTTCGGCATACAACTATATATCATTTACCGGCCCACCCATAAAAGGCTGGGAGTCCGGATGTCGCAACCCGCTCAAAGTGGCATCTATATATGCCTCGTCAGATAAATACTGTACTGAGCAAGAACGGGCGGTAGGCATAACTCAGCTGGCTGAGCAGTGCCACCAATTTGTGGGCCAGGAACTCCTATCGAGGGCAGCAGTCGCTCAGTATTTGACTGAAGATGCAATACGGAACATGAGAACCGTCGATTATCAGGAGTTGGCCCGAAGCAAGCCAGTGGATGCACCCGTTCTTCTCTCACCATCTTATTTTGTTCTCATGTTCAAAACAATCGTAAGGTTCTTTGGCGCCACTTGGATTTTGAGAGCGTGGCTAATCCCCTTTTCCTCCGTAGGACGCTTGGGAATTTGAAGTTTGGTCACATCATGCTTTTGGGTATGTCCTTTTAATAGGCTAAATGGAAACGGAGTCCGAGACTGACAAGCTAGTTTTGTTGGCTATGCCTATTGGGGTGGCATTCTGGGACTGGGGATGTTGTACCGCTTGAGTGACTGGATGCTGCGCCGCCGGCAGCGCCAGACAGAGCGCGTACTTGAATCCAATGTGTATCCTGTTCAAAGGATGTTAGAAGAGGCTCCCTGGATGGGTACAGTACTTCACTGGATTCGCACTCATCTGATCATTCCATCACCCCTGGCAACAACACGCAGTCGATACCTACTAGGTTGCACATTCTCAACGAGAGTGGAAGCACTTGTAGTGATGGGATTTTGGATAATCAGCATCATACTGAGTCTTGTGGGATACAAGACGTTCTCGGGAAATATCTAGTACGTGACGAGACCATGTATGTGAAAACATGGACTATGCTGACAGATTCTCGAGCTGGCCCGATATTCCAAGCCAGATTTTGCGTTACTCTGCAGATCGTACTGGAATAATGTCATTCGCGAATTTTCCCCTTCTATGGCTCTTCAGCGGACGAAACAACATCTTCCTTTGGGCCACCGGGTGGAGTTTTGCGTCCTTTAATATATTCCATCGCCATGTGGCTCGGGTTGCTACTTTACAGGCAATAGTACACTCCATTCTTTACATTGTTATGTTCATTCAGAGTAAGTGATGGGCAGTCCACCACCATTGCAGGCCAGCATATTGACATAACTATGATTTGTAGCGGGCAAAGCCTGGAGGGGTATGTCCAAGACATATGTTCTGTGGGGTATTCTGGTAGGCGCTATCCTTGCCGACCTCACTTCGATTTGGCCGACCTAATTGTTGATCAGGGCACATTGGTAATGATCTTCTTGCTGATCACCTCATTGGATCGGATCCGGGTTGCATCCTATGAGCTCTTCTTGCTCGCTCATATCGTCCTTTCCATCATCACTCTTATAGCGTGCTTCTAGTGAGTGCTGCAGCCTGACCCGAGGTTCTTTCCTCTCTCCACTCTATCTGACTGTATACAGCCACACAGTGATATTCGAAGGGAACGAGTATTGGCAGTATCTGTGGCCCTCGGTCGCTATTTGGATTATCGACCGATTCCTTCGCATCGTACGGTTATGCTACTGTAATTTGCACGTCAACTACTCAAGCAAAAGGCTTGTGAGGGTTTCCCAAAGCCGCATGGTTTATGACCAAGCGAGCGATGTGGTGCGGTTGGAGATTGCGCCAGGCATGCCTTCTTTACAACCTTCACCAGGACAGTACTACTTTTTATACCAGCCATTTCGGCTCACTGGCTGGGAGAGCCATCCATTCACAATTGGAGCTTGGTCTTACGGAATAGGTGATAGCAGCTCCTTGATACCAATGTCAACAAGGAAGCCAATGAAATCGCTTGATGTTTCACATGTGCCACTTCTTGCAGGCGCAGCCTCCGACGGCGGTTATAAAGGAGCCCAGGGAAGTGATTCATGGGACCAAGCAGATCTTTCGAGGTTAAGATTGACATTCTGGATCCGCCCCTATGACGGTTGGACTCGACAGTTGCGACAACAATGTCTGAGTTCGCCGGTCGACACAATCGAAACAGCCATACTGGTTGAAGGTCCTTATGGCGAAACATTCCCACTATGGAGGTATGAATCAGTGTTAATCATCGTCGGTGGGACAGGGATTGCGTCAGCTGTGCCATATATTCAGGATCATCTCCGCCGGTCTCTTGAAAATTGGGACGAAGATCCCAAAAATGAGAAAACGCGAGTCCGAGAAATGGAGCTTGTTTGGACCACGAGACAAGCGGCGTTCATCCAGGATGTTTCCCGTCGGGAGTTGGAGCCGGCCCTGAGGCGAGATGACTTTCGTGCCTCCTTTTACGCCACGCGTGATCCTAGCGCATACTCCGAAGATCTTAGCGACGTTGGGTGCGAGATCCAGTCAGGCCGGCCCCACCTGCAATCCTTGATCATGAGCCGGGCCTGCGATGCATGCTCAGCTGGTCTGAGCCTTGCTATTCTTGTATGTGGTCCATCTGGGATGGCAGATGAGGCACGCGCCGCGACACATCTCGCGATGCGGCAAGGCCACCGCTCTATCAAATTTGTGGAAGAATCTTTTACATGGTAGGCAAGGGACCTCGTTAGAGACTTTGTGACACGTATTCAAAGACTATCTATATAAAGCTGTCAACACTTTTTTTTTTTTGGAGATTGCCTGGCAAAAAGACACTGAATTTGATTCGGCCATGCTTACTCCGTATAAGTAGTTTTATCTATCTCAAGGGCCATGGAAATACTCTTTATGGAGTACTCTGTACTCCGTACATTGCACAAAGTCTTGTGGTGCAATGGTACTTTCTCGTATTTGCTTACCCCGTAAATGATTTCTGGGGAGTCGATCTTGAAGATCATTAAATCTCTACTCCGTACGGAGTATTCGGCCTACAGATGTGGCTGACAGGGGGTGATGCACCACGCAGGAGGTTCCTGCAGACAGCGCCATGCATGCGACTATCGATTTCTTTGAACAAACAATCTGAAAATTATTTTTATTGCGCAGCCTCAAGAGGGCTGAAACAAGATTGGCCCAACAAAACCGAACATCGGTGTGATGGGAAGTGATAGATCAGATCGGCAACGCACCCGGAGAACCCAGACATCACACGCAGATTGAAAAGCAAAAATCAAATAGCGTTGCTTCAAACGAAGATCTTCATACGGGGAACTCCATTTGAGCAGTGCATCTGGGTTCAGGAGAGTTGCCTTGTGTGATTGTGTGACCTGTACCCCGGCTCTGCACCACAACCACTTAGAAGCATCCCGGCAGGGTGCATCAATGTATATCGATCGACAGGGGGCAACCTGGATAGTTTCTCTTGAATGCGATGAAGATGGATCACCAAGCAGATAATCCATGTTGGCCAAGAGCGAGCCTGCTGCCCAGAAGCAATAATTCACGGTTGTCACCGTACAAACATCCGCTTCCATGCAGGAGGCGCTTGGTTTACTAACTATCTCGGGTATTTGCGACGGACAGCCTGTGTGAATAGGAGATTAGGGCGGAGAGGTGAGCTCGATGAAAGTTATAAAAGGCATGGTATCCTCAAGAGCATTTCCCTTCAGCCAGCTCTCTCATCTTCCAAGCTTTGCAATCCTTTCAACTACCCTCATTCTCTTGAATTGCCTTCTTGCTCTCCAAACATCAAAATGAAGTTCTTCGTTCCTGCTTTCCTTTTCGCTGCTACCGCCATGGCTTTGCCTGGCTCGGGCTCTGCTGCTGGTGTTGCTCCTCTGTCCGAGAATGAAGTTGAACACGCTGTCAACCAGTGTGGCAATGGCGCTCAGATGTCTTGCTGCAACAAGATTAACAAGAACCAGGGCGTCAGCCAGAACAACATTGGCGTTCTTTCCAACGTCCTCGGCGCCATTGGCAGCGATGGTCTTGGCATCGGCCAGGGCTGCACTCAACTTGACATCCCCATCTCGGGTAAGTGGCACATATCCATTAAAGACAAGAGCAGAACTAATTATCACTAGTCATCGGCGCTTCTGGTTTGACCGACTTCCTCAAGAAGAACTGCCAGCAGAACATTGCCTGCTGTCAGAACTCCAATTCTCAGGCTGTATGTATTTCCCCAAATCTGGAGAGAGAATGTGACTAACATTCCCACAGAATGGCAATCTCGTCGGTGTTGCCCTCCCCTGTGTCAGCTTCGGCGGCCTGCTGTAAATTGCGCCTCACTGATGCCACTTCCTCGCCTTGGATATATTAAGGACTGCCAACCTTGTCAAATACGCCAGTCTCGGCGGGGAGGAAATCTTACTGGATAACAGTACATGTACACTTGAACCGTCATCACGGGCCTCTCTTTTCCATCGTCACTGGGCCAGCGTCGCCTAAATTTTGTTACTCCGCCTAATTCCTCGACGGTTTGCCATTCGTTTGCCTTGTGCTTTTTGACCAATCCCTGGGACTTTGAACCATATGTATTTAGTTAACCCAAATGGAAGGCCCTTGCTCAGATTTTCTTTTCTCAGCGTCGCGATTTCGAATTTCAATTCCGAACCGCTTAGCCAGCTGATTCTGCTCCTTTACTTCCTTGAACAGTTGGCCTTGATATAGATTTGTGATTTTAGTCAACCGTTGCTTAAGCAACAATTACACTGCGAGATATCTGACATAATGTTGATTTGGGACAGCCGCAACCTTTGTGTTACGAGAGCTCTAGACGGATTGCGTTGTATTGCACATAAACTGTAGCCGGAAGAATGGCAGTCTCAGTGTCTGTTGCGTTGAAAGGCAAGTGTAATCGCGAATTGTTATTGCTAGTAATTGACCAATTTGCGGGAGATTTCATTCGGAATCCGACCTGGTAGCAACCAACGGCGGACCGAACAATAAAACTGCTTGATTGACTAGATGAATGACCATAGTGAAGGGACTGGTGTGGCTGTTAATACGGCTTTCTAGGGATAAGTGGTTATATGGCTAGGTAGGGTTCTACTTACCTGTGTTGCGTGCTACGGTCTTTGCGGCTGCTTATTATAGGGTCAATGTGGTAGTTCTCTGCTTTTGTAACTATTTTGGACTAAGCGTGAAATGGATATTCTAGTCATACATAAGGGTTCAAAATTATCTTCCTACTTCACCCTACCTATATTACCCCCCCCCCCCCCCCCAAACACCCACTGTTTTATTTTTCCTCCTACACCTCCCTAACACTATCAATTTCTATAGAACTTAGCCCTAAGGCTAGAAAAACGGCTAAACTAACTATGGTTCAAAGGTTAGCTATTATATTTAGCTATAGAAATAGTATTTTATAGTTAAATCTGGCTAATTGTAAAGGTATACTGTTTTCAGGTGTACGGCCTGTCAACCGGGTAAGACACAATGATTAGGAGAGAGGAACGGAATGTATTTGTCTGTCATCGACAGTTCTGACAAGACTAATTCTTGCCAGATCGTAGCGGGATCCAGGGAGATCCTGGACTATGTACCACATTACCCCGCTTCTCTCACGTGGAGATCTAACACCGATACGGTGACGAGTCACTTCTCGTGACTTGGCTACTAAGCCTCGTTCCTAGGTTATAAGGATCGTTATCTATCCAAAAAAGCAATATGGCGAGGTCTAGAAGCCATCGCTTGGCCCCATCACTTTGTCCCGCTAGGCCAAGGCTAGCGGTCTTTTGCCAGACGCCTATACGAGGCTGTTCTAAGCTAAATGTTAGGCTGATGCACTTTTCCTCTCCCTCTTTCCCAGCCGTTTGCTATCTGGACCATTTGCTCATGTCAATCGTCCCCTCTTGTAGATAATATAATGTTCGGATACGAGTGTCTGTACTCCAAAAGTCCCCGCTCCTTCCTCTTCTCCGTTGTCGCCAATGTCGGCCCCCACGGAGCCAGCCGCTCTCTGGCTGTAGCCTACCGGCAGGGCAACGATAAGGACATCTCAGTATCATCTTCAGAACGTGTTGAGAATGTTGTGGCAGACATCCTTGCGCTGATCAAAATATTCTCAGATCCCGCGAACCGCGCGCCACTTGAGGCGGAGAGGGCACTCGCGGAGGGCTGGTATGGTCGGTCTCAGGGTGACAACGAGGCTGAGAGTAATGAGCGGCCTAGCATTCCAGACAGGCCGCAGCCTCCTTTCGTTATACCTGATGGCTCCCAGGAGGAAGAGCAGTCGCAAATACAGCCCGAGCTGTCATGGCATGATGATGGGCTCAGCGAGTTTCCCTTTACAACGACCTGCCTTTTGCTGGCATTATTGCGCAACGATGGCGATTCTAATGCCACTAATAGCATAAGCACGCGCCCCGGCGACGTTCAGCTCCAGCCGTTATCCACTTTGTTCCGTGCTGACTGCCTCGAGTATGGCCTTGTCGTTCTCGACATCTCCAACCTTGACAGCGGCGTCAAGTACGGCATCGTTGGTTTCCCCGTGCGTTATATGGCCGAAGTCTCCTATTGGTGTGAGACTGGTGGCTGGGATCCAGTTGAAGACCCCCCGCCTGAGAAGGAGCCTGACACTGTACTTGCCAGCCCGCGGCCTCGAGTGCCGTTGGCTATTTCTCCGTGGCTACGCAAGTACTTTTACCACATGAACCTAGAAGAGGACCCTAGGTTCCTGATACTAAAGAATACGCCGATTGTTTATACTGCAGCCTTAGACTGTAAGTCTGTTTCCTCGCCACCTTACTATCTCTAGTATCAAAATGATGTGCATGAGCTGACTTGGTAATGGTAGACATCTGGCCCCCGGAGCTTAAAAATCAGCCTAGAGGCGAAGATCAGGCTGGAGAATCTTCGTCAGGTGTCATCTCAAGCATCTCAAATTGTCTGTAGATCACTCGTGCTTCCCTATTTTTACACATACTTACGGCATTTACTGACTTATGGAAGAGACTTTTGGCCTTCAAAGTCCACCACCAGCGCTAAAGATGCATCGACCACAACACCCTCGCGCTTGACTACGTCAAACGAGCCGCCGCGAAATGCGTACATAGACCGCGCCATCGATAATCTGCTGATTCTCACACAGGATCCCGCCGATCTTCACCTCGATAAGGAGACAATCGACAAATTTCAAAGGCTTGCCGAGTTCCGCGAGCAGCTGCGGCGGCGGCTCGAAGAGGTGCCCCATAGCCTGGGACCGTCCTCCGAGGCCTCGGGCCATATTCTGCGCGTTGCATACGCTGGACAAACACACCTCAACTGGGTTGCGTTTAGGAACCTCGCGCCCGCCGTGATCACTGCCACGATTGCATCTGAAGAACTTCGAGGCGCGTCTGCGCTTAGTCTCTGCGTCGATAATTTCAAGGTAGAGGGAGACGAGGGAGACCTCAGTGATCTAGTAGCGGCTCTGGCGCAGTCCAAGTCCCTCAGACAGCTCTGTTTTGTCCAAGGACCGGACAGGCACAGCGATGACGCCTCTGGTCGTTTTTTCACGCAGCTGCTGCTGCGGGGGACGTCATCAGGAAATTCATCAGCAGACTTAGCGTGGCTCCGCGACAGAATCATCTATCCGACTTACGCCTTTTCAACATCCTTGCGCAGCCGTAAATTCACATCGCCCTCGACTACTATTTTCACTCAACCTTCCCCCGTTGCCCAAATATTTCCTATGATGCACATACTCACGTTTATGGATCATCAGCGCGAAGATACCGCAGCCGCAGACCACCAGAACAGTCACTATTACGACATAGGCAACACCCTTCTAGACCCCGAGCGCTTTGCCGTCCGATTTCTATCATACCTCCGTTCCGTGGGTTCGGGTTCTAACAAGGCCATATTGCGATTCGCATGCGGGGAAGTCTCCTCGTCACTCACCACCACCAACGACGACAAGTCGTCGCCACCATCTATATCACCAGGACGGTTCGCTGTGAGCCCCATTCCCACTAAATTCTTTGGCAGCCACCTCGCAGCAAGTGATGAATCAAGAGTCGGAGCCAGAGATATACACCCTGGCAGCTGGATGCTCCTTCTGAATCAACAAGGCAGCATTTCGAGTGACGACGATGATATCTTACTGCAATACTCATTTGTCAGAACTCGTCCAACCTCTGCCGAGATAGCACATGAGCAACAACAACAACAAATACCCGTTTTTGACCCTAGTCTTGTCGAGGTAGTTGGCGGGCTAACAGAGTTCCTGCGCGAGACGGTGCCAGGGATAGACGTTTCGAAGTACGAGAAAAGGATCGAGAGAGTAGAGGAGGACCTCCACACGCAGCGGGCTTCCATGAAACCGAGGAAAAGCCGTGTCCGTATCGGCGTCATGCATGAGAGCGGTGCCCGTAAATTGCTTACTCAGTTTCTGTGATATCCAGGTGGATCTGACTGTTCCAGTACACTTCAATATTGAATAGTAACAAGTCCTTTCACTTCTTATAGACCGAACAAACATCCTAGAGATCATAGCCGGTGAATGTGGCCTCTATATATTTTGTATGTCAGTCAATCATCACTGTTGTTCACTCGTATGTTCAGTAATCTTTACCTGAGGATAGCTTTTGTGTGGGTTACTATAGTATGTCGTGCCGAAACAAATGGTACTTGGTCACTAAGAAATTGCAAGGTGTGGGGGGATTTATAGGGTGGTAAGAGGATCATCGATGACATATTATTCCTGAATTAGGTTTGATTGATATAACTACCTAGGCCTTCGGGATCCGCTGGGCGAGACGGCTGTGATGGCAGGAAAGGGTCCACGTGGTCACGTGGGAGGGATGGTCGATCGCGCCTGGATTCTTGGCACACCCAAGATTACGATCAGCTCTGTCATATTTTCTAGAGAGGCTAGATCAATGAAAATATTGATGAAAGCAATAATGATTCAATGACTAGCTAAAGAGTGGACGAGGAAGGAGAAAAAGAAAGGGAGAGAGGAAGAAGGAAGAAGGTTAATTACATGTTTGGGGTTCTGTCTGCCTGAGGCATCCATGGATGCCTCGACATATTTGCTATCGGGGGAGATGTCCACATCGATGCAGGCCCGACGATCTTCCTCCTGGAACGACATTTGGGGACCAGCAAGTCATTATGATCGGAAGATGAATCTGGCGATGTTCAAGGTGGCTACAGTGCCTGTCCAATACCTAGACATAATGTACCATGAATCCTTTTACAAGTTTATGAAAAGATATGGAGTGATTAGGCTTCCGCAAGACTGGGTTTTGGGTCGAAAGTCCCGACCCGGACCCAACCCAGTCTGGGTCTGGGTCGAAAGTCCCCAACCCAGACCCAACCCAGACCTAGTCACTAGGGCCCTAGAAAACCCAGTAAAACCCCAGTTTGACCCAGTTTGTGCATAAAATTTGGTATAATCTTTTAAATAACATATCGTTATTTTCCTTTATTATGGTTCTAACATTAAAATACTTTAATTTTCACTATGAAGATAAGGTAAATTATAAGAAATCTTATTATTTTTATAAGAAGTATATCTTATTTAAGGTTAATTACTTTATAAATTACTTAATTTTATATAGGAAGATAATACCTATTAGCTAATTAGAATCTAGTGAGAATATAAAGTATATCTACTCTATGAATATATATCTTTAATCTCTATTACTAGGATAGTAGAGTTTCTGACCGCGGTTAGAAAAATTCAGTCTTTAACCGCGGTCAGAAATTTAGTCTTTGACTACGGTTAGAAATTCAGTCTTTAAAGAGATAGAGAGGCTTTTATCTATACTTAGATATTCTAATCTTTATATGACTTTTATTAAGGTTTACTAAATGATTAGAGTGGATGTACTATAGTCTAAGGTAGGGTGGGATAAGAATTTTTGGAAAGTTTTGATTAAACTAGGGTGGGAATTGGGGTTTGACTAGGTTACCTAGGTTATGACTGGGTTATAACTAGGTTATGACTAGGTTAACTGGGTTATAACTAGGTTATAACTGGGTTTTCTTAGGGGGTTTACTAAAGACCTATAATAATAAACTAATTAAAGGAGTATAATAATTTACTCTACTTAATATATTAATAATCCTAGATACTCCTATAGCTTAAGTCCCTTTCTACTTTTATATATTAAAGACTTCCTCCCCCTATATATATTATTTATCTTTCTAATACTATGTCTTAAAGCTAACTTTCTGATTTTCTATTATCCCTTTATAGTGGGGATCTTAATAATTGTTTATTTCTTTTAGTGGGACAAATCACTCTATCTACTAGTTAATTATTAATTAATATAAGCTTCCGAAGACTAGACGATCCCCTCCTTATACTATCTTTATTAAAATGTGTTGGACCTAACTATAGGAAAGGGTTTATCCTATATAAGACTATATTATATAACTATTTTATAGATTAGTAGTTAGTGACTAACTATAGGAGGAAAAGTAATATTAAGTAGGATTTAACCCACTATATAGAGATCTAGAACTGCTATAATTAGGTAGCCTAAGTTATAGATAGTGTACTAAAGGTTATATATAAATGATATAGAAAAGTTCTAGAGTATCCTTATACTCTAAATCTAAATAATATAGGTAAAGCCTAGTATTATAGTACATTAACTATCTAGAAATATCGAAAAATGGCTAGTTATTTATAGTTAGAAATATCTAAGAAGTTAGAGATTATAAACTTTCTATAAATAGAGGTATATCTTATATAATAAATTAAGTAATTATACTAATCACTAATATATTTTTATCTAGAGGGATACTATAATAAGTATACCGTTTATATAATAAGATTAGGAAGAGGATATCCTTTAGTTTCTTACACTAAACTAACTACCATTCTATCTGATTAAGTATCTATTATTTAAATATCTTATCTATAAAGCGTGATCCGCCCTATCCCCTCTAGTGATCCTATCGGCTGATACTATCCGCCGTTAACTAGATAGTCTAGTTAAAGACTAGTAATAATGTGTCCTTTATACACTACCTCCTAGCTTAAAGATATCTATTACACTTAACTACTAGACATCTCTATTCTCTTAGGCGTTTATAGCTATCACTAGCTATTTTATAGATAGTGATTAGATTTATCGTAAGGTACTACTTAGGTTTAAGCCACTTTATAGAATATATACTAGCTCTTACTTAAGTAGTATTCTTATAAAAACCCTAGTGAAGTATAACATTAAAGGTAGAGTATTTAGGTTAACTATAGATAATGCAGTAAATAATAAGATAATAACTACTTCTCTTCAATAGGCTTTGCCCTATAATACCATTATCACCTAAATTCTATGTCTTACCTATATTATCTAGCTTAGCCTAGGTTAGCTTCTTACTCGGATTAAGACAGTTCTATTAAATAAATCAGCTAAGATAAGGTAGACTAAGAAGCAGTTAAGACTAGCCTAAGAGAATGTGAAGCAAAGTTAGATATCCTCTATATTAAATAAAGTTTATTACCTTACGATTTATATTAATGTGAGTCCCTAGCGCCGAGAGACCTTTTATAATCTTTAGATAATAAATATAAAGATTGTCCTAATCTAGGATATGAAGACATAATGGAATTCTATATTCCTTATGCTTTAATAGGTAAAGAGGCTATATATAATCTTCTCTCTATTCTATATAGAGTATGACTATAAGGAGATGCTACTTAGTGAGCAAGAGTGGTATTAAATCAACTATCTTCTTTATATTATAGAGCCTTTCTTTGATTTTACTATATAGCTATTAAAGACTAAAGATATTACTGTCTACTATGTCTTTAAGATCTATAATAAACTATTTGATTATCTTAAGTGATTATAGGTATAGCTACGCTAAAAGCGTGTTCTATAGAAGAAATAGATGTTAGAGGCCCTTAAAGCTAGTCGATCTAAACTAGATAAGTACTACTCCTAAGTAGATAATGTTTAAGGAAATATCTATATAATTAGTATAATGCTTATACTAGTTAATAAATTTAAATTCTTCCTCTCTAGTGATTAGGATTAGAAATAGTAAGATTCTTATCGACTTACTTTTAAGGAAGCTCTTATTCTATACTAAGTGTAGGTAAGCATTAGTGATTATAATCTCTAGAGCTCTTTAGTAATAGCTTAGTCAAGCTTAAGACTTAAAGAGATGCTTAATGGAAGTGATATATAACTATAGATAGTCACTAATAAAATTAGCTAATATCTTAATAGTGGTAAGTAGACTCTAATATTTAGAAAATTTAGATACTAATCTATAGATAGATATAGTTTCTATTAGGCCGCTTACCTTCTAGAAAGAGCACTAAGATCACTTTCCAGCTATTATAGCCCTTATACGTAATACCCTTTCATTCCTAGCAACTAGTGTAGGAGTTAAACGCCTATTTAATACTGCTCGAGATATCTACTACTACCGTTATGATAGGATGAAGAGCGTGACCATTAAGGCCTTAATGATGTTTCTTTGTATAACAAAGTTTGATATAGATGAGCAGGAAGCAAAACTTCTTAAGAAATTCTTCTCGTATGATGAGCTTGAGGCTGTAAAAGAAGAGAGGGAGGATAAGCTTAATGAAATAGAGGTTGATCCGATTAGTGATATAGAGGAAGATGATGGAGTGGATAATAACCTAGACGATCAACTGGAGGAGGATGGACCAACTAAGCATAGTCGTCCTTGCCCGCCATCATTACCACCAATATATATACAAGCACGAGTATCAGGGAGAAAGCGTAAAAGTAGGGACAATGATACATTTGAATACCATTAGACTGATAAGCAATCCTAAATTTAAAACCTTTTTTTCACCCTCTCATTAATCAAATCTGGCCATGATCGAGTAAACTAAATACCCAAAATTACGACCCAAAAATGTATAAGTTATGCATATTGTATCTTAAGCATGTTTGCATTGTTTGTGACCCAAAATGGGGCCCCAGACCTAGTACTAGGTCGAAAGGTTCGACCTAGACCCAGTACTGGGTTGAAGGTCCCGACCCAAAACCCAACCCAGACTGGGTTGGGTCTGGGTTGGGTCTGGGTTTTACTGGGTCGTGCGGAAGACTACTAATAAGTATAAGGATAAGCCTCTTTATCCCCCTTAAAAGCGGCTATACTATAATCCTAAGAATCCCCTTACTAACTATAGCTATGCTCTAATAAAAGCTATAATTAGACGCCTTCTTAGGGGGACTAAACTCCTAACTAACACCCTAAAAAAGTAGCTACTCTAATAGGTTAGAAAGGTAATAGTAATCTAAAGTACTCTATATACCTCCCTATCACTATCTCTCTATAATCTCTATATATATAAGCTATATAAAGGATTAGGGCTTTACTATTATACCCTATATAGGGAATTACTATAATAGTTATATAAGCTCTATATAAATCTTAGGGCATAGGATAAGATAAAAGCTTAGAATAAGAGTTAGTTTAAATATATAGTAAGTAACCTAAAGTCTAAATAGTAGTTTCTAATCATAGGTTTAAGTATACTAAGGATCATAAACCTAACACTAATATAAGTATTACCGTTTAATCGACTATATAAACACTACTTTAGCTAAGATACTATACCGGTAGTTTAGAATCTTAATTAGCAGCTAGATCAAGATAGAAGCATTATACTACTAGGGCTCTTTAAGTGACTAGGTAAGGATTTTAATAGGAATCATCTAGGTGGCCTATAGCAATTAATTATAGAGGAATTCACTATATATAACTAGTATTATCTAGCCTACCCGTCTAAACCTTATATCGGCTAGGCCTAGAATATATAGTTTAGCTTAGTATAGTAGCTAGTTTAATAGGACCCTATATACTATACATTCTATATATAATACTATCCGGATCATATATAAAAGCTAGTATTATTCCCCTACTATACTAAGCGGATATACCCTAAAGAATATATATTCTTTCACTATATTAATATTAATATTATCGACTATATATATAGTAGGTAGGGGGTAGATACACTATAAGGGAGCCTAGCTCTCTCTAATAAGGATAGTGATAACTATACTAAGTTACTCCTAAGGATATATTATAATATTACTATATAGTATAGGTAACTAATCAACCAAAGGTACACTAAGGATAGGTATATATAGCGGATTAACACCGATATATAGACTACAGATAATAAGGCCTACTTTAGCTATAGCTAGACTAAACAGATCTATAGGTTTAGGGATATTTAGCTAAGTTTACCTAGCCTACCTTATAGGTCTATAAGCCTAGTAACTACTTAGTATATTAATATCCTACCTTAGTTTATTATAATTAGTAATAACCACTAGACCTTAGATACCGCCGAGTTAGGTACTTAGGATAACCTCTTACACTACCACTAGGATTTCTACCTAGGTACTAAGACACCGTCCAGTCTACTAAATAGTGCTAATAGTAGCTAGGTAGATTATATTTTCCCTATAACTATTTAGCTTAGGTGCTTAGGGGTGATTTTAGATACACTAGTTAGCTAAACATAATAGGATATAGTAGATATATAGAGGGAGCTAGATACTCTATTCGGGGAAGACAATAATATAGCATAGAGGTATATCTAGTCCTAGAGATAAAATATATAGCAGCTATACTATACTATATTTTAAAACCTAGTAGTAGCTAAGAAGGAGGCCTTTAGTAAGAATTCTTATTTCTACTATAAGGAATAAAACTAGACTACCACCCTAGAGTTTATTAGTGAGAATGTCTAGTATACTTAGCTCTACCTTAACTATAATATTTCCACTCTAATAGATATTAGTCTAGACTTATATCCATAAATTTTAGTGATTATAGAATATAATCATTTATATCTAGTTTAAAGTCTCTATTAGGAAGAGAAGGAGTTAGTCGAAAAGGTAGGAGAAGGAGTTAGTCAAAAATATAGGAGAAGGAGTTAGTTAAAAATATAGGAGAAGGAGTTAGTTAAAAATATAGGAGAAGGAGTTAGTTAAAAATATAGATATTATCTTCTATATTTCTAACCAACCTAAATCCTACATTTTTAACCATTTATATTTTAACTATATTTCTAACCATTAAACTCCTTTTTTTAGGCCATATTTATTACAATAAGTATATCTTTAGTTAGAAATCAGTTATATAGTATTATTTAATAACTAAGAATCTATGTTAAAAATATAGGAGATGGAGTTAGTTAAAAATGCAGGAGATGGAGTTAGTCGAAAATGTAGGAGATAGAGTTGGTCGAAAATGCAAGAGATAGAGTTAGTCGAAAATGCAGGAGATAGAGTTAGTCGAAAATGCAGATCTCTTCTTCTGCATTTCTAACCAAAACTTCCCTTTTAGGAATTTTCAACCAAACACTAACCGGATTGGGAATTTTAAACCAAACCTCCCGGTCCAGCGGGAAAACTTATATTAACCACCACAAATTCAATTAAATCGATAAAAATAATCGGAGTTTAGATCTAGCTTATACATAGGCATATATATATCTAAAAAATAAAATAATAGCAAATATCACTATATAAAGGTTGTGGTATATGTCTATTTTTGGCTACTAGACCCCTCTTTTTTTATAATTAGGGCTAATATATAAAAGAGACTAATTAAGAATAGCTACTTAGGTAAACTAACATTCTATTAGTAATTAAAGAGACTAACATTAATATTTCTAGCTTTAAATACCTATCTCCCTCCTTAGCTAATGTAATAAATTAACCTAAAATTTTAGATTAAAAATACTAGCTATGAAGAATGATCTATATTAATAGTCTTAATTAATTAAACCTTTACTTTATATAATATCTTAATATCCTTCTAACCTATTAGATTATATATTAAACTAACTTATAAAAAACTTCTAACTCTATATATAAAATTATATTCTATAAATATAAGAAATTAAGGAATTATATATTACTAATAAAAAGTAGAAATAAATCTATACTATATTTAAGTGATAGATATATATTAAAGAATGTCTTTTAGTTAAAGAACCCTTTTAATTAATTCTTAACCTACTAGAAATAAATAAACTCTCCCTCTCTAATACTAATATATATAAAGTACTAGCTTTGAACTATATATATAGTCTATATTAAGTTATATTAGGTATAGAGAGATATAGTATATATTTAATATATATCTAACTAGATAAATAATTTTACTATATTTAATTTAATAGTATTTTACTTAAGATAAATATATATAACCTAGCTTATTTATAGAATATATTACTACTAAGTAATATTACTAAAATTTACTTAGTACTATATAACTTATTAAAGCCTAATCCTATTACTCTACTATTTAATATATTAGAAGTTATTATAATAATATATTAGAACTTATTATAATAATATATTACTAAATTAATTACTTAATAACTTTAGCTATATAATTAGGTTACTTAAAATAATATAGGAAATCTATATAAATTATATATATTATAAGATTTACCTATTTATACTATTTAATAACCCTTAGCGTCACCTATAGGTAACCCTTAGACCACCCTAGTGGTAGGGTAGGTAGACGGTTATAAGGGTCACCTATGGGTCACTACTAGGTAGGCCTTGACAAGTCCCGCCGATTTGGTCCCGCCTTGGCGCCAAGCAGGGGCCAAGGCGCTAGTTTCAGTGCTGCCTTGGCATTATGATGCCGATCACTTTCCTATCTAGGTAATTTTCTAGCCTAAATAGGTATGGTCGCAGCACCACAGCACCAGAATTCCATTTGGTGCTGCAGCACCAGAACCAAAAATTGGCTGGTGCTGC